>JAACJN010000264.1:0-61170 GCA_013368555.1 Collybiopsis confluens | reverse complement strand
AAAGACTCTATCTTTATTCTATCATTTTTAACTTCAACCTCCTCAAACTGTGATTTAATTTGAGTTGGTTTAGGCTGTTCTCCTGGAGATACTCTTTGCTGAGTAACTCTAAACTTCAATTCCTCTCTAATCGGCTTAGACACAGATGTTAAATCTATAGCTTTGACTAGAAGTTCACTTTCTAAAATTTTATCCACTATTTCATTCACTTTTCCAGACTTTTGAGCTGGAGCTCTGAAATTATATAATGGTGATATTCTCTGAGTCTCTTCTTCAACATTCTCAAATCTAGCAGAACTTCCTTTCATTGGTAGTTCTGAAACATCTTTTACATTGATGTATGGATTTTCGGGCATTTCTCCTTCATCAAATCCTACATCTTCAAATCTCATTTTGTTTCTATTTCTCCAGTTTGAATTCTCATTTGATTTTGCCACTTTATTATTACTGTTCTCAAGGGACTTAGTAACATCCATACTTGTTCTTTTAGTAGGAGTCCCAATCATTGAACGTTTCATTTTTCCGCCTCTTCTTTCTGTCTTCGAGTCTGAACAAATGCTTGGAACTCTTCCATGGTAGGAAACATCTGCTGACTTGAATTATTCATGCTGTTCTGTCCTGATTGCAAAGGGTTAAACATTTGCATCATAGGATTTGAACTCTGCATATTACTATTTCCTTGTCCTGTTGGATTCCATCCAACTTGTGAAAATTGACTCTGTCTAGGCATTTGATACATCATACTTGATGATGCATTCATCCTTGATTGAAGCTCTCTTTCTAGACTTGCAATTTTCAAATCTCTTTCATTCAACTGGTTACTCAAATATGTAGACATAGTAGCAGTATTGATTGTGCCAGAGATATTATCCGGTGTAGTCTGCACTAAGTGAACATTTCTTGACTGTTCTCTTTCTCTCTTTTCTTTTTCGGCATAGTAATAATCAACTCTATCTTTTTCAGATGCTGCTCCAACTGGTTGTCTTGGAATTGGTATATTTCCAGGCAATCTTGCTCTTCCGTTTACTAGAATAATTCTACCCATTTCAAGCAAATCATTTCGGTGGTGGCAATCACCAGCTACATGACCTTCTTCACTACAGAAAAAGCAGACAATCTTTCCTCCACTATTCTGCCATTCAAATGGAACTCTATTATGAATTTCTCGAGCATCCATTCCTTGAGATGTTCTATTCATTGAGTTATTTTCATAACTAGCTGCATTCTGCTGAGTTGGAATACTCCGCATACTATTCTGTTGAAATATTCTCATCAAATCATTCATTTGTTTTGTATTTTCTTGCTTAAACTGATCTTGAGAAATTTTTATTGTATCCATTAAGGAAGCAATCTTCTCCGAGATCAAGTCATGAATCTGCTGCTGTAACTGCTCTTGCTTAATATGAACAGTAGGTGTATAACTAGAACTTGCTCGAGTTGCTGCAGTGGACATTGGATCTGTCCCCGGCATAGTTCCTCTTACAATAGCTTCACCTTGTTCTACAACATCGTCTATATCATACATATCATCAGGTCTTACTTTCTGACCTGCTGGCACTCTTCTAGTTTTCCCTTTAATGTGCAATGAAGAGAAAATGGCACTTCTAAAACTTGGTTCTAAAGCACCTGTAAATTTCTCAACAAGCTCTCTGTTTGTTACTAAAGGTTCAACAGTTCCAACTGCTGCACTTGGGTTTAGTTCTCTTTTCAGAGCTCTGAATCTTCTTACTAATGCAAGATATTCTTCCAAATCTGAGCTACTAATATTGTTATACTTTTTAAACAATCTTTTAAGCTCTCGCATAGTGCCCCTTTCTTCATCTGCAGCACCTGGATAACTGTGCAAAACTGTTCTTTTAAAAATCTTCGTAATCACTAGTAGCATTTGTATATTCATTCATAGCTTTCCATTCCCATGCTACTTGTTCTTCTGGATATCTAACTGTCCAATTTTTCTTTTCATCATTGGCAGTGATATTACAGTCTGAAAACAAATTCTCTAGATCTTCAAAATATCTTCTAACTTTCATTGGATCATCAGTTCCTTCATATGTCAACTTTGGTGCATCCCTAGAACCAGGTCTAGGCATAGTAGTATTTGTAGACATAATGGGCACTAATTGTACTGGTTGTACTATTTTTCTTTTTCTTTGCTGGTAGTTCAAGTTAAAATTTCCAAGTCCTGGCGATAAAGCTTGACCGAAACTTTGTGCAAAAGGAGGAGGAGTTTTATTTCCTTCTTTCAATCCAATTTCCAAATCTGTGTTTTCACTAAGATCTAGACTGAGATTATGAAATGCAGAACTAAGTTCTTTTTCGACTTCGGGAAATTCAGAATCGAGTAATTGCTGAACAGCAATTTGCTCTGAGTCTTCTGAGGATTCCTCTAAACTTTCTCTTTCTTCTTCTGAGCTCTGTTCCTCAAAATCACCAGTAATAGATTTATATGCTGGTAACTTTTCAAGTTGTCTCGGTGTTAATTCAAATGTTATAGGTAACTGGATACTAGATCTCTGTGGTGAATCAAATTCAACAGTTGATCTTTGTCTCTGGATTTCCAAGTTTGAGCTTATTCTTTCTTGTGTGACACTAGCCGCTCTGTGAACTGCACGATCTCTGATTGGTGTCAAAGAGTGTTTCTCTGGACTTGGATTTCTAGATGAAACAGGTAATTGTGGAGAGGAACTTGTTGAAATCTCTTTGGCTTTATCTCTACTACCACTTTGATAAGTAGAAGTACTAGATAATTGATCTCTTCTAAGTGCTCTTTCTGATCTAGTTTTCCTCTGCTGCTCTTTTTCTTTTTCACTGAATTTCTTTAATGAAGGATCAACTTGTGATAATGCAAGTTTGTTCTGATCTCTTTTGGGAGCAATGGTTTACAAGACTTTTTGGCAAGATGCCAAAGTGACTGGAATTTAACTTTTGACCCCCTCGCGGTGGGCTCCAGATGATATGCTGACTTCCGGCTAAATGCAAATGTGAATGCTCAAAAACAAACACACCAACACCAACACTTTTCTAAGTCAAACACTCGAGTTCTAGGGGTGCTAACAAGTAGAATTTCAATACACAATCACTTCTTTTAAATACAGTGTTAACAGATTTTGCTTCTCAAGTTCTGTAAACTTGGGCCTGCTATAACTTTGCTTCGAAACTTCTGACTTCTGAACTGAACTTGTACTTTCTGAACTTTAACTTGGGACACTTTATCTTTCTTTCCTGTTACAAGTCTTTTCTTTCTGTACTGTTCTGTTCTTTCTTTCTAAGTTCTTTCTTTCAAAGCCAAATCACTTTCCAGAAACACTTATATCCACCTAGCTGTCTTAGCTGTGAGCTTAGAACAGTTTGGGGGGCAAGAGTGCTTGCTTTACATCGCATTTTGAGCCTTCTTTTATATCTTTCCATGCACAAAATACAGTGCTTATCATTGGTCAACTTCCGTGAGAATCTATTGAATTAAATTCTCTGGCTCAGTAAGCCAACTAAATATGCCAAGGGAAATGTGCGAGAATGCTCAGTAATCACCAGTTATTTGTGTGAAAACTCCTGAGAACACTCATGCAATATCTTTGATTTCATTGGACAGTAGAATAACATGACGAGAATTCATGGGAAACCACGGCAAAACTCTGGAACAACTGATTTTGATCATCAGATATTACTGTTCTATGCACGAGAATGGCATTCTTTGACATTTCCATATAGGGATTATGATCAATCATTCTGATCTGATGAATTTCGAGAGTGATGTACTCTGAAAGTTAACACTGAATTTGGGTTTTAGTGCTATATGAAGCACAATGTACTAGACTGCAAGTTCTCGTTGTTTATAGGTTAAAACAAGGAATATTGGGATGTTTAAGCTCAAATAAAATTGAGTTGTATCAACGAGGTGAAGTACCACTATTTGTTTTGGTCTCTTCAGTGAGGTTAGATAAAACAGACTCTTGGGCTTGATTTTCCTCTACTGAAAAAAGGCTGTCAGAATCACTATTGTAGCCTGAGCCAGCTTCAGGCTCTTCTTCTGAAAAATCAGAGTCTAAGCCACTACTAGTACTGCTCTCTGAAGGAGTTGCCAGTGGCCCGGGGGTGGTGGCAGGATATGGTAAAAAGTTGAACTGGCATTCCATTGATTCTAGATCCATATAATGTGAAGCTTCTTCCAATGTTCTTGCCAGCTCAGGATCACTTTGGAAGTCCTCATCTGCCATATCTATTTCAAGTTATTAATAGCCTATAGGGTCCAGACTCTGTCAAATCTTTCAAAAACCTAGACATACCTTGATCAATAGTATCAAAGGGCAGAGAGACTAGTGATCCATCAACATCGGACTCGGAATCACAATCATTACCATCTTCATTGTCAACATCCATAGCCAGTGCAGATACATCTGACTCGCTACTGTCTTCATCTACATCCATATTATAGGCATCACTAGCCTGAAGATCCGCTGATGTATAACTATTAAAAAGCTATACTAGTATGTATTCAAAGCTGGGCACAGTACCATGACTTGGAGCACTAGGTAGTACCTGAGTGATTCGATTGACTGTTTTGGTCATCCTAGCAGCTTGAGTTTCCATTTGCTTCCGGTAATGCTCCCGATGGTTATTATCTTGCTTTGTCTTAATATGTCTAGTTCGATCTCCAGGCTCGGCAAATGTCTTTGAGCATATAGGACATGGGAAATCCATGATAGGGCAGCGACAAGATGGTTGAGCTATTGGAGCTGAGCAAACAAAGGAGAGAAGGGAACAACATCGGCTTAAAAACCATCCTCATATATAGTTTGTAAGAAACACTTATCAGATTGCCATGAGGATCGCGCCAAATCATGGGATGCTTCATGTATATCATGCATATCATGATACTAGTACTAGTAAGTTACGCAATCAATCAGATTAATAGTGCTTCGGTCCGAGAGAATCTCAACCGGTACTTGATAGGCGTAAGTGGGTCATACGTAACAGGAGAAATCCGATGGAACACATGTAATTGAGATCTGAATCATAGAACCAGTGGCGATCATGCTCTGTGAGGGAGCAGCTGCATACGAAGTAATAGTAGAAAATCAGGACTCTTCTATGAACGAAGAAAGAAAAAAGATGACACGGTTCTTGGAAAGGAGGAATGTGAGCCTACGAATATCTGCTATCTTTATCTTATCTCTTCACGTGATGTTGTACTATCTGCTTTATACCTTAAACGGAATGTGTCCTACATCTACATCTACATTCGCTACATCAACAGGTACGACGTTCTTTCCACTAAATGAGCTCTCAGAAATCTCAAACGGCTTTACTTCCTCGTTTAATCGCAAAAGCGGTTCTCGGCTGCCGAATGCTCGAATGCCTACCGTTTTGTTTCCGTCTTAAACTCGCTTTGAATTTCGCAACTTCAGGCACCAGAGGGCCGTAATATCGGTGCTATTGTTGGGTGCAGTGTCCTTGTCAACACGCCAGGACAGTCGAATTCCCCCTCACTCTCTCACCGTTCACTGCTACGCTCTCTATTGCCCTTCCTGCTCCACCAAGCCACGCCCATCCTAATCACCCACCACCCTACTGCATCCGATAATACCTTAACGAATGGACTTTACAAATCTATACTGCCCTCTGACTAAATGGGGAATCATCGATCATCCGGATGGGCATTGATGCGGCCGCCGTATAGGGCGAAGAGAAGGATCTACGGATAGCCAGCACTGCATTTTCCTACTCTTTCTGCCTCACAGCCCGGTATCGCGTATCGCCCCCAATACACTTTTTGCAATAGCTATCAATTGGCCAATACAAGAAATGCTTTTCGTTTTCTGTTACGCTTGCCGCTCCTTTTGGTTCAATCTCCAGAGTGTTTGACCCTCGACCTTCATCGCCGCCACCGAAGATGGGTCGACAGTCATCTTCATGTCTATTTTCTTCACTCTCCTCCTCCTCCTTCTACCTCTCCTCTTCACAGTGATCTAGCGACTCGATTCGACCATTTACGATGAGGTCATGTCAAGATGTTTGTCATATCACGAGACTGACTTCCCTTTCAACCTAAACACTCATGTCGATTCTTCACACCCTTCCGAAAAAATGTTTGCGCGAGGTATCTCCTCATTCTACACCAATCCGGGCACAGCAACCTCCTCCGCATTACATAGCCACGTCGAATCACCACATCTATGAAGAGCCTTTTGTACGAGCCGCCAAGGAAATGCGTGGAAGATACGAGAACATTTCTGCAGAGGCCTTTATACGGCTCTTACCCGATCCTCCAGATCGCGCAGTGATGCCGGAGCCAAACTACAGTGCTCTTGCGAGTGTGGCCATGTTAGAAAGGGAGAACGATCAGTATGAATCATTTGTACGTTCGAGTTTTCTTTGTTTTGCCGAAATCACTCCTACCCAACATCTAGATTAAAGCAATGCAGCCATATCTCGCTGACGAATGGCGTCTTGTCAACACTTCCAATTACGCCGACACCTCCCCCGCGGCCCAATTCTTCAGCGGTTCCTCCATCAAGCCTGATATGGGTTTGTATTATAGGAATCACAGCCTAAAACGTACAGACGCAAGCCGTGTCGAGGTCTTTGGAGAGTTCAAGGTGAAACCCAACGATGATCCCTTTCATGACCAGATGTGCACCCCAAACGAGCCAGCGACTGCGAGAGATACCCGCGGTCAAATCGCTCTGTATATCAATGCCGTTCAGTCCTCCCAGCAGCGCACTCGCGTCTTCTTCTTCTTCATACTCAACAACAGTTGTCGGCTCCTTTGCCATTCGCGCGCAGGCACACAATACACTGATCCCTTCGACCATACCAAGGTTCCTCATCTTCACCACTTCTTTTGGCGCCTGACTCACAGTGACCGAGCTCATCGCGGCCACGACACGACCATGGCGCCTGTCATCCACTTCCAAGAACACGCCGCTAAAGCTAGAGTGGCTCTTGAAGTAGACGAAATGAAGATGCTTTATCAAGTAACGGTCGGGACGACAACCGTTTATGTGCATGAACCCATTACGACCACGCATTTTCATCCCGTCGGCCGAGCTACGCGCTGCTTTCCCGCGTACAACCTTGCGAATGGACGTCTTGTACTCCTCAAGGACTGTTGGCGTTATTCCAAATACAACATTGAACATGAAACTTATAATGACTTGATGGCCGCCAATGTTTCTTATGTCCCTTGTGCCCTCGCAGGCGGCGATGTAGGGGGCGTATTCCAGGAGGCCGAGATCAATAACGATGGACAGCGGCTCATCCACTACCGCCTGGTCCTCAGTTTTATGGGCAAGTCAATCACCAAGGCTCCCTCAACACGGGTCTTCTGTCGGGCCATTTCCCATGCTTTCCAAGGTGAGTGCGACGCCTCTCGTTCAATGTACATCACGAAACATACTCATACCCTAGGTAAACCATTAGTGGTCCAGAAATTTTACCCAATTCTAGACAGTTTAAAAGCCTCCAGTAGCTTCTGAACATCTGGTACACCCAGGTAATATATGATATTCCTGGTTCTCTGGGTTGTTTTAATTTTCTCTGAGACTCTCTGAAACTCTCTGATAGATTATCTATGCACTGTTCAATGTATAATTGTTTTGACAGTTGTATGGCGCTTGAATCACGTCACAAATTGAACACCAATATGTAGAACATATACAAACACCAAAGATTAATTTAGTACAATCCCGGCCACCTTAATTGCGCTCGCTCCTCCCTCACAAGGTCGTGGCGTGATAAACTTGACAGCGTGAGAAGTACTTCGGCGACCTACTCGAGTGCGTTTCGCTGGCCCTTGTCAGTATCTCCTCGATTTGTACTCCTCCAGCTTTTCGCAATCAAGACCGAAAGCTGACTTTTCGACCATTAGAACAGTGATTTCTTTTCTCCCAGGACTCGAGCGACGCGACCTGCGCGCTGGACAAACGATGACATTGACAGCTTGAAGAGTTATCTTACTAAAAAACCTGCTGCTACGGCCAGACCACCAAATTCATTCCGAACTTAATACTGGGCGCGACGAGTTGAATCGAGTGTATTATTAGGTTGTTTGAGTATATAGAAGACATATGCTAAACTTTGGTGGTGTTACTGGGACTTGAGCGTCGAAAGCTGAAAATGGATGCGCCATCACAAAGTCCAGACCGACGAAACACGTCATCCGATTACTAAGAGCGGCTGAGTGATGACGCGTGCGATTAGGAGTTGATCATATGATTTGATATCGTTTTCTTTTACTCCCACCATCATGGCAAACGCAAGGCAGCGAAGGCCAGTAAACGAACTCCTAGACAGACTTAATGACGGATTAGCCGTCCCGTCATGGAAACACGATACAATTCTCGACAATTTCGCCCAGCACTGGTTCGAACTCGGTCCAACGGCGGAGCCAAACAAAGAAGAACGCCTTTGTTATACGCTGGTAACCCAGTTGCCCACTAGTACCAACGACTTGCAAGATTTCGGTCTCTATAGCTCTAATGGACGAATCCTTGTCACCAAAGGTCTCTCCGATCTCTTTGCGCGCCTAGAGCTCGGCTTTTCTCTCAAAACCGCCGGCTCTCAAACCACAGGAACCATGCCCAAAAACGGCAGTATGGGTGTCTTACTCACGGGGCAACCGGGAATAGGTAAGCTGGTCTTTCGATCTGAACATTTAGACTAATTCCCTACTAGGAAAGTCGGTGTCTCTCTGGTACCTTACTATTCGACTCCTGGCAAAGCACAAATTCAAACCCGTCTTCGTTTTCCGACCCCAGCGCCAGCTTTTGTTTTGGGAAGGCTACGCGTTCGAGTTTAAAAACTCAGGTCACGCCATGATTGGTAGAGCTTTTACGGATGCGTTGACGAACTTCGCTCGTGGCAACAGCGTGAAGTACCCCGATCAGCGATGTTTTGCTCTCCATGAATCCTTACCGGGGAACCAAGAACCGCCTGTCCTCGGTTGCACCATTCCTATTTACGCTTCCTCCCCTGGAGGAGCTAAACTTCGTTTATTCAAAACCAAATACCGGCCTTACATTTGGGGTCTTCCGACGTGGTCTAAGGAGGAGCTTTGGCGAGGGTTCGTTTTTTTCTTTTCTTTTTTTTTTTTTTTTTTTTTTTTTTTTCTTTATTTTTTTGCCTACGTTCTTGGTTCCTAATCGTCGTCTTAGGCTATGGTTAGACAGGAACGTCGAATATGCTATGGAAAGGATCACCGAGCGCGAGGTCCTCGACATCCCTAAGCGGCGCTGCCCATTCAATCCTTATTACGATAAATACGATGACGACGTAGGCGGGTCTGATCTTGATCTCATGTCGGATGATAGCGGTTATAACGGCTCCGACAATGCCACGGTAGCAGAAGAAGAAGAAGAAGGGCAATACAACCTTTCTCCCACCTTTAATCTCTCTAACCCGGACAACGAGGGTATCGATATCAAGTCCCTGCTAGTGATGTACCGATATCTAGAGCTTGCTATCAGAACCATGGGATGGACCGCGCGGGAGGTTCTCGAATTCTTCGTGAACCGATCGAGCAAGTCTCATTGTATACTAAACGCTCCCTATGCTAATCTGTCTTTTTGTAGAGGCCGTTGACCAGATGAAGCCCACCGACATCCTAGAGTATCTATCTAAGCTCACAAACTTGGACTGGTTCACTGCCTACGCCGCGGGCCCTCAGAATACCACCGGTGATAGGGTTTCATTCCCCCACACCATCTTTTACCAACATCTCCAACCGGCGGCTGTTGACTCGCTCGACGACGCGATGTGGATAATTGCCTTCAAGAGCCCCATTGCCGAGGATGTTTTCACAGAGCAACTGACAGGCAAACCGTGGCGTGGGCTGCATGGACTGCTTGACGCCATGTCCAGATCGAAAAGTCCTTCTGCCGCGGCCTTGTGTGGCAGTGTGTTCGATTGGATGGCCTCCAGACAGCTATCTTATCGCCCTCCGTTGATGAATCTCGACGAAATGGTACGACCTGCCAAAACCCGCTCCAATGCGCAAGCCTCTCAGACCACATACTCGCGTGTACCATACGGCTCGAATGATGAACCGCTGCAGGAGATGACGAAGAAGGAGCCGCATACTCCCACGAAGGTGAAGCTCCAGTTGATGTTGACGAATGGCATCCGGTACTTGGACAATAGTACTATTCCCGACATCGTCAGCAACCGCTTCTACAATGGGGACAAATACACGCCTTTGTTTGACTCATTCATCCTTCACGAGGAACACGGCGCCTCAACGCTCTACTTTTTCCAGTACTCTGTATCGAAATACAAGGACGGCTATTCCGGCCAGGGCTACCACCTTGTCCTCCAAATCTATAAGAAGGCCAGGGCGATGATGTTAAAGGGACCGGAGGAGGATGTCGTGTTGCCGAACAACCGATTCGTAAAGCGAAGGCGGAGCAGCGCTTGTCGTGACTTAGATGTTCGTTTCGTACTAGTCCAGTACCGCAACGAACCCCGCGCGAACTGGACCGTGCCACGCTTCGACTCTGACAAACGCCCGCTGGAGGATAGGTTTCCTTTTAAAGTTTATTACGCCACACTGCACCTTGAGACTACCGAGTGCGTTTTCTCATTTCGTGCTCTTCTTTTCTATGCTAATTAACCTGTGGTTTCAGTCCGTCTTTTGGCGAAGACTTGAATCAAAACATTTCTCACAGCTCGACTACGGAACCGGTAGAAATTGATCAGAACTGAGGAGGGATGGCTTCGGCGGAAATTAAAGGCGGTGATGCGATTGTTTTGCGTACATGCGTGAAATCATCCAAAGTACGACTTTCCAAGTTAGGAAAGTATACTTGAGAGCTGAGACGAGCCCTAGTCGTCAGTTAACAAGTTAGGCAACTATGTGTGCGATTACTCGAGGGTTGGACCATGCGTCCTAACTCTGTTTACCTTGGTCGATGGTAAACCATACACATCTTCATATAGATGGCTTATGAGAACTTGGTCCTAACTCTCGGAAGTTAGCAGACTCACCCATAACCCGCCAAGGGTCTCATATATAAGCTAGTTACTGGCTTCGTATCAAGGGATCGAAGACCTGCGAGGCTATTTGACACGTGGCACTTATTCCAGTGGCTCTTATCGAGTTCTAACTTGGTTTCACCCGAAATACTATTCGATGATACTGAGTACTCGTACCAGATGGAACGAAAAGTCAAAGAAATGAAATGATATGATATGCTTAAGTGTTGATACATGCGACATACATGAAAAGATATGCAACGAGAAGCTAGAACACATCAGACCTCAACGAGGGAATTGTTGGAAGTACCTTTAAGTACGTTGGGAGAGTTAGGCCGTAATCCACAAGGACCGGTACCGACATTCCGATGCCAGCTCAGTTATGACTCAAGCTATACTGCGGAACTAGAGACCGGAGTGTGGCTAAATGATGAAGGAATTATCAGGATGCTCTAACTCTGCTCTGGACAAGTTAGCCGATCCGTTTACCCATCCGATTCGTCGGACCTCTTACTCGAAATGGAAGGATCCTACGAAAACCAGTTAGGAAGGACTATCCAGGTGGTCGGTTTACATGGAATTGGAAGTGGAGTCGACGTTTCAACATTTTCTTGAATATTATTTTGGGTTTGAGAATTTTAGTATTATTTATTATTTTACAGTATATATACTCCGCACGTATGTATCCTAACTTTAGATTACCCAGTGCGGATCTCACCATACATTATATTTTGCTCAGTATCTGCCGGAGTGGGCGTCTGAGAAGTGCAAACCAGCGAGAAAACTCCTGTGTAGCCAATAAAAGAAAAGAAAAGAAAAGATACGAAATTTGCCCGGTCAAGGTTGTGGTGAACTAGACTGTGTATATACCAAAGTTGGAAAGTCGAGGTCGATTGCCCTAGCTCCCTCGCATTGTGTTAGTCCGGTTCAGGTTGTGGTGAACTAAACCGAGTATATACCAAAGTTGTCCTATCTTCGTTGGGAAGTTGAGCCCTTGCCCCCCTTCGTCGATCTATCCAAAGTCCATACGAGGAAGTTGAGCCCTAGCCCCTTCGTCACTGGCAAAAGTCCGTTTCGAGTTTGGTTTGAGTTAGGAAGGCCAGTGCGCCCCTACTTTGACTGAAAGCGATCCAAAGTTATACCAAAACCTAGTTAGGCTACACCGTAGTCGAACGCCGAAGCAGTTGAGCCCTAGCTCCTGTGGATAAAGAAAGATAAAAGTGATAGATTCTTGCGGAACCCGCGTAACCTTTGACAAGCACACTCGCACCTTTATAAATTTGATAAGGCGGAACCCGTCCTAACTTACCTAAACACGTTTTTGGGTTTAGTTTTGGTTTTGGGTTGTGGTAGTTGTGATCCCACGCACTGCGCGTTAGCGGAGAAGGTACCATCGGTTCATATGTACATATATATACTCGCTGTTATTCATGCCATTTTTTCCAACGGGGCGACACGGCACTCCGGAATACCCAAAATTTCGACCGCCATTACGCTAAGTAGTACCTTCAATAAATTCAATTGACGTTGACCTAACCCGTCTGTCTGCGATACCGGAGAATAGAACAACGTTTCCCATGGCAGTCGCGTGATATTTGTCTGTTCGTGACGCGTGAACTTGTCACTTCCCGATTGCTTCTTGTCTTTCTCTGACGCCTAATCTGTTTTTTTTTTTCGTTTTGTTTTTGGGGGGTGATTCATTGAGGTGAATAAACTGACCATATCAAAATTATTATGTTGGCTTCAAAGTGCGTTTTTGCTTGTCTTCGTGTCTTCTCATATCTCACAATTACGCAGTAAAACCGCATTTTCTCCCAAGGGAAAACGTTTCCAAAAACCAAGCCCTCTCCTCAGCTCAGTTGTAGAGTGCATCCCTTTTGGTTACACCTGCAGTTGCAATGCAGGTTCCTTCCTTGAACTCGTAACCCTTGTAAAAACCTGCCAGGCCCATCTCCCATTCGTCTCTCTATCCACTTTGTCCCATACAACCGACCAATCCGAGTATCAGCACGCTCTAGACCAACACTTCCATTTGCGCCATACTCACAATGGACGTCTCTATGCCGATTTTGAGGCTCAAAGCAAGCGTCTCAACGAAGCTGCCTTCAAACTGTCTACAGCTCCGGTGTTGCACCACAATTTCGTTTCCTGTGCAAACTTTCATGTCTCTCTTCCGTCCGACCATCAAGCACTTGTGGTTGTCGGAAATCTCCGTCTTTTACTCCGCTGCATCCACAACAAGCAAGTATCTCTATACAACGATTGGTGTAAAGTTCTCGATGATTGTCCTGAGAGAACGGAGCAGATACTCAGATCATTAATGAACGAGGTGCGTCTTTGTGTTCGAAGTTTGTACTCCATTCGCTCAAGGATATCGCAGGCTGGCCACTTTTTGGATCATCGTTGGGACAAAGTATCCCCTATATCTTTCTCTGACTTCAGCACTCTAGGCGTCGGTAAATGGCTTAATGATGAAATTATCAACTACTTCGTCCAGAAGTGGTGCTCTAGCGCAGGGACAACGCTGGGACTCACCACTTTCTTCGCCTGCAAGTTCCTCTTTCAGGATGATTCCTGTGTCAACGCCAAAACCGGAACGCTGAGCCTTACGGATGAGAAGGAAGTCTTGAAGTGGTGTAAAAAGAGACAGGTATGTGTTATTATGAACTGCTGAATTTGGATGGTTCTTCTGAAACACCCTCAGGGCGCTCTGGGATTGGAATTTTGGGACTCCGTATTCATTCCCATACACGAAAGTTCTTCTCATTGGTACTCCGCGTACATTGACTTTCGCCTCAAACGTATCGAAATCTACGATAGTCTCCAAGAGACCTGTCTGACCAATCGCCGCAAACCTGTGCTTCTTCGCAAGAATGCTAAACTTATGCTGGTATACTTCCTCGTTGCAGCTCATAGAACTTGCCGTTAATGCAGATACCTCAGGTCTTAATGTGGTTAACCGAAGTTCTTGGGCGAATGAGGGGTGAGGTTGTGTACTTGAATCAGAATGGCACAACTGATTGGGTGTTCGATCCCCACAGTAAGGTAAGTGATCTGCATGAGAGCTGCAGCGCCACCCTGTCTAAACGTACACTCAGGTCCATTTTCAACCAAATGTGTATGACTGCGGAGTGCATACCCTTTGGCACCTCCAGCATGTCCTCGAGTTCCGCCAGATTTGCCTGGGGCGAACATGTTGCTCGGAATGGCTATCTTTCACTGACAATATGGTCGGAAAGCGTATGCGACTCGCTCAGGAAATCTTACAAGATTGCGAGTAAATGGGCGGGCTAGTCATTGGTTACGATGTTCAAAATCATATCTATTAGTGTTTTACTGGCCCTCGAATCTTGTTTGAATATTTTTGTGACTTTGTAAAATGTGTAGTATGTACGCGCAATGATACTAAACCCATGCCATGAGCAGTGACAGGCAGTGAGCTCTAGCGAGTATTAACCAAATATGGAAACTGTTAGACCTGTCTTCTACCACCACCTATTCTGTCTTCCACTATAATATCTGCATCTACTTTCTTGATAGTCTTCTAGTCAATGATTAACTGCTTGGTACGTCCATGTTGACAGTTAATGTGTACTCGCCGACTCACTTTCTTCACCTTTTTAGTTGCACGTCTATTGATGTCTCTCTTATGTCCCGTTTGCAAGAAGCACTTCTCCCGTCCTCAAGACCAACATTCGCACCTAACCTTGAAGCAAGACGAAAAGCACAAAGTCTATGTTCGCAAGCAGACCCACACATTGGACCGCCGTTTCCAGAACACTGCGGATGGCGTTTCTCGTGTGAGAAGTTCTCGTCCTCAAACCTCTCACCCGCGGCGCCTCCCTTTACCTCAATCCATCGCTGCTGACACATCAGAGATCGACTCTTTCGATGCCGACAAAACTTCTATTCCGCCGGACTGCGTGGATATGGACGTTGAGAGCCAGGATCCAGACGAATGGCTTGATGAGGTTGGCTCTATTATCAGCGATTCGGATGAGCTAGACGAGCAGGAGAGGAAGGAAACCTCCCTCTTCCAGCATGAGTTGAAGAAGGCAGTGGAAGACCTATCCAATGTTGAGGTAGAATATCCGTCAGACGGTTTCAACTTCCTCCCTTCGGATCCTATGAAGCCTTCCCCTTCCGAGCTGGTGAACCCGGACGATCCCGACCCCGATTCTACTCCAAGCTCCTCTACATACCGTCCCATGCATCGCTCTCTGGTAGAAGACAATAGCGGGAGTTCGTGGATAGTATGGCATCCCAGTGCTGGAAAGGTTTATGGAGTAGAGGACACGATTTACGAACGCTGGAAAGAACTTTTTATCGAGAGAGATAATGAAAAAGAGTCAGAGAATTATAAACCTTTTACGTCCCGTCTGGAATGGGAGATAGCGCAATGGGCCGTGAAGGAGAAATTGTCCCAGAGATCATTTGATCGTCTACTTCAGATACCCCAGGTACGATCACAACCATAAATCACTTTTTTTTTTGACCACGAACATTGTTTATAGTTGAAGGAGAAGCTCGGAATCTCATTCAAGAGTGCTCGGTCAATGCTAAGCAAAGTGGATGAAATTCCCGAAAGATGTGGACGTTGGTATACAAAACAACTTTCGTTTAAGGACAGACCGGACGAACGCTTCACTATTCGTCACCGGAACCCCCTCGACGCTATAAGGGCCCTCTGGGGCGACCCGGCCTTCGCTAAGGATCTAGTTCATAGACCCGGCAGGCTGTTCCGAAGTTCATCTCAGACCGAAGCAGAACGTGTATTCTCGGAGATGTGGACTGGGGGATATTGGAATGCAATCCAGGTGTGTGCTTTTTTGGCTGATAATAATTTAACTTTTTACTCACATAATCTCTAGCAAGCAATTCCTGAGGGAGGCACGGTCGCACCTGTCATCATCGCTTCCGATAAGACTCAATTGACACAATTCGCGGGGAATAAATCAGCGTACCCCGTCTATCTGACCCTCGGAAACATACCTAAGGATTTACGACGGAAACCAGGAGCTCGAGCTTGCATCTTGATTGCATATCTATCCGTGGACAAACTCTGCAAAGACGGTCTCTCCGCTACCACCCTCAAACTGCGAAACTACGAACTTTTTCACCGCTCTATGGCCGTAGTTCTGGAGCCATTGAAGAAAGCTGGTGATCCTCATGGACCAGGGGTGGAAATGGTGAGCGGAGATGGCACGATTCGAAGGGTCTATCCACTGCTCGCCACGTACATTGCTGACTATCCCGAGCAGTGTTTAGTCACCTGCACGAAATACGGAACCTGTCCGAAGTGTCGCCGAAAGGCGAGCGAGCTGGCATTGTCTACTCCTGGCGAGCCTCAAACTCAGCTTTGGACATATACAACCATCAAGACCGCTCGTGAGGAGGACCGCGGTAAAGCTGTACATAAACGTACAATGAAAGACGATGTAGCAGGCGGAGACTATGAGCCGTTTTGGGTGGGGTTTCCGCTAACTGACATACATCGCTGCGTCGCCCCTGATGTTCTTCATCAGTTATATCTAGGTGTCTTCAAGCACTTAGTTGCATGGGTCCAGGATACTGTAGGCAAGGAGGAATTGGATCAACGGATCCGAGCCCTTCCTCCTTGCTTTGGCGTCCGTCATTTCCCCAAAGGAATCGCTGGTTTAGCGCAGGTCTCGGGAGCTGAGCATAAGCACATTGCTCGACTCTTGCTGTCTTGTTTGCCAGGGAAGATGGAACCAAGGGGGATTACGGCCTGCCGAAGCATCCTTCACTTCATCCATCTTGCCCAGTACCCCTCCCATGACCAAGATACTCTCGAATATATGCAACAGGAGCTGGATGTCTGGTATGCACACCGGGACTACTTCATTGAAAAAGGAGCTCGTCAACATTTTAACATTCCAAAATTTCATTCATTGGTTCATTACATCGACTCTATTCGCTTCCTGGGATCCACGGATAATTACAACACCGCAGCATTCGAACGTCTTCACATCGACTTTGCCAAGGAGGGATGGCGATCTAGCAACAAACGCGACCATTTTCCCCAAATGGTACGCTTTATGTCCCGACAGGAGAAAATAACTTCGTACGACTTTTATCGATCCTGGGCGGAGGGTGGCAATAGAGACAAGGATAAGAAAAATGCCGAAGTTGAAATACCGACAGTACAACCCGATGAACGAGAGGGGGAAGAAGAGGGGGAGGATGAGGATGAGGACGATGACGAGGAACTCAAATCAACCAAGTTATGTAAAAACCGGCCACAGCCCGACCAGTCCATCATTGTTCACCTTTCGAAACGACCCACAGAATCACATAAGCATCTTGCCCATATCCTTATGTCGCATGGAGCTTTGACGTTTATCACCGAACTCAAGCTTTTCCTATGTTCCCTCCTTCCGGCTAGCGACCGACCTAGCAAAAGCTCAGTGCTCAGCAGCCCTCTTCCGTTTACTGCTCTCGACGTGTGGCATCAATTCAAGCTCACACCCCTGAAACTCCTCGATGATCCAGAACGGGCTATCTTGAAAGCCACGCCTTTTTCCAGACATGCTACTCCTCGTTACGATACTGTAATCCTTCTGGATACCGACGAAGCTGAATCCGCCGCCGTTCAAGGTAGTCCTTATTCTTTATATATATCTATTTCACTGATGCGCCTTGACTTCAGGCTGTAGGGCGGCTCGACTTCGTATCATTTTTCGGTTACCTAGAATGGTGAACAAATATGGGTTCCTGGTTCATGCCCCAAGATTTTGGCCAACCGAACCACTCGCCTACGTCACTTGGTTCACCCGTTTCAAAGCGACACCAGATACAGCGACAGGCATGTATCGTATACAGCCAGCCAAATCTTCGAATGGCACAGTACAGGGTGCTATCGTTCCCCTCTCTGACATCAGGCAGAATTGCATGTTAGTTCCTGCACAGAATGCGTGGGACCCGGGCTGGAAATCTGAGACTGTTCTAGACGAGTGTTCTTCCTTTCTTGTGAACAACTTACAGAATCACTACTCGTATCAGACCATCTATTAGCTTTGTAATGTTACCTGTTATTCTTGTTTAAAAACGATTTTTTTGTCCAATGATAATATGTAATAATAATAAATACACGGCGCTGCAGAAGCAGGTCCTATAAAGGAAGCCGCCGGCTCAAGAATTCACCCGTCACGGTGAAACGTGGTTCGGTCCGTTTCCATAATCATTTTCCTTTCTTACCATGTCCTAGCTGGAAGCTTCAGTCTTCCTAACTCTCGAAACTCGATTCATTGTGGTCACCGAAGACTACTCAAACTTCCTTTTATCGTTTCAAGATCGGCTCATTGCCAGAAAAATCAAGTTGAAGTTATGCGCGCCCTGATACCAGACTCACTACCAAACTCACCACCTCAAACGAAAAATGAGGGCGCGGCCGAAGATATTCTCGAAATCGAGCCCCATCTCCATGACCTAGATTCCTTGAATAACGAAAATTCGAAAGGCGACGAAACAGAACCCGAAGCGGTATCCGAAACAGCATCCGCCACGGTATCCGTCTGTTCGACTCCGACGAAGCGTAACATTAGCAGTTTCTTCCCTGCAAGCTCTCCGCCATCATGTTAAACGGCTCTATAGCTTAACCCATCCGGATTCTCGTACCCTCAAACGATTCGGCCAGATTCTTGTCCCCAATGGAAAGAATCACTCGCTGGTTCGTAAACAGTTTGTGAAATATTGTGTTTTTTAACACTCATATCGCTTGCTTTCTTGTAGCTCACTACCCACCAATGGCTTGGTATGAAATACCGCTCTTTGAGCAAACACAGTAGGGCTGGTTATGATGTCACGTAAGCTTCAGATTCCTCTTTGTTTTTCATTTCTTGCTTAACGTCCATTGTAGTACTCAACAGCATTGGCCTCGATGAATATCTGTATCTCGTTCTTCTCGACATCAAAACTTTCCAAGCGATGCCCACCTACTCTCAAGCGTCAACTACCAATCGAGTGAATGAGAAGCGGGATCTGGCGAGGGACTATTGGACGCCCATTCAACTGGGGAGGTTCTTGGTCATGAATTTGTGAGTTTCTTGCTCCGGTTTTTGCTTATCATTACTTATCATTCTCCAGCAGCACGATCTCATTTATCCATACAACCTCGTCGTCCTCCCCGTCTGCTAACAAGAGCATTATCAAATTTCTTTTGTATTCGAGAACCTTTTACTCTCACATCATTCCGTCCGCCTGCTTTATGCACGCTTTTCGTTCCTCGAAGGTCTGGACTTTCCCGATTCATGGATACGGTGACCGAGCCTGTGTATCAATATGACATGCTACTCCTGTCTTCGCAAAAACTTTCCGGCGCTGGGGGCCAGCGTGAAGGGGTGGAAAAGGGGGAGGTGAAGGTGGAACATCTGGTGGGGGAATTCAGTCATTGACCTTGTGGGGTCTTTCCGCGGCCCTTTGGGTCACGAAAATCCGGGATCGGACGCGGTCAATTGCTCATGCAGCTGTATCTCACTTGGCCTGATAACGTCCCACTGGACATATACGTTCATGTTGAAGACGCCGAGGATGTTTGGAATGCTTTGGGAACACGCTTATCGCTGGCGCACCGCGTATTTCCTATCATTACGCCCAATTCATCACCCATCCTTCGTTCCTCTCCTAGAATCTCTAAGTCTCCCCTCACCGGACGACAATCACATCATCTCCAAGCCGGCCGAGTTTGCAATCCGCCTCAGTTCCCCCCGTCTAGTATCCCTCGGCCTGACGACATACAGTCTTGACCAGTTTTCTTTCTTACCCTGGGCGCACCTCCTCCACCTGACCATCCGCAATGTCGGCGTCGACCAGATGCATCGAGCTCTCCGATTATGCACAACCGTCCTTACCTCGCTGAATCACTTTTCCTATCACGACCCTGTAGGGTACACCTGTTCCTCGCTTTCCGTTCTCAATATCGGAGCCGAACGTAGATGCGCTAGCCTACACGTGAGTGGCGTTTGCCACGTAAGAACAGGTGCATGAACGTCTCTTCGGTTCTCTCTTGCTTCGATTCTCTCTTGCCATGGCCTCCAGAAAAAGGCTCAAATCCCATTCTGACTCCACCGACGTCAGTGGAACAAAACGAGTGCGGACGCGAACGCAAATTGAAGAGGCCCTTGCAGCATTCAAACCCAGAGCTACTCGATCCAGCACCCGGGCCAGCACGCAGGCCAATACTCAAGCTACTCAGACCAAAACAACGCACAAACCCAAATCTAATTTTGGTTCTAATTCTTCAAAGCCCAGCAGTGTCAAGCCTAACACGTCCAAACCTGTGTCTAAGGCTGCTTCGTCCAAGTCTAATCCGTCCAAACCTGCATTGTCCCCGTCTTCTCCATCCAGAGCTTCTCCAGATCAACTGCAGGTTCCTCAACGCAAAAGTGCAGTGACGTCTACAAACACTGATGATGACGACAAGGAACTAGACTCATATGCGCCTATTTTGGTTGAAGGAGCCCCGGCCCCTGAAAAAGCCTCAGTAAAAGGTTCGTATAAATGTTTTCTGGAATTTTTTTCTCATTCTATAATACTTCAATAGCCACGAAGATGATCTCCTATGAGCAAAATTTCCTCAATGACATTCACAGGTCTGCTGGTAAGTACTCGCTATTTTATTGTTGGTATATTTAACTCCTCTGTTAGCCCCTGCGTTGCTTGTACCGCCTGTCCACAGCACAAAATACAATAGTCCAGAGGCCCAATCTGACGTGGAGGTAGAGGACTCGGGGGGAGATTCGGATGATGAGGCTGACGTGGAAGAACAGGACCACGTAAGTGTTGGTATTCCTGAATCCAATTGTCTTCTTACATTTATTACGGCTGTAGATGATTGTTGAGGATATCACTCCGGTGCAAAAACGGCGACTACAGAAGCAACGTAAGACCGGAAAGCCCAAGGTTCTTCAAGGTGATTTTGACAACCCCGAACTCGCTCGGTTTGCCAAACGGTGTGCCAGAATGGGCACTTGCATCCTTAACATGTTTCCTCATAAGGATCGCATGTTCGCTTGGAATCTTTTTTCCACTGAGCTGTTCAAGCTGGCTGATGATGGGTCCAATGAAGCGATGCTTGAGAGCTTTTTGAAGCTTTCTAGAGATGGTTTGCAGAGAAAGAAACTGGTTACTTTTGTACGAGATTTTTTTTCGTTGATCCACGTGGTCTAATTATATGATAGATGAATTATGGGCCATCGCAAATACGGTGGGATCTCGGGGTGCATGTCCGAATTCGTGTTGGACAATTTTTTGGTTTGCCGGGATCGTTGCCTGAGGATGTTCTCGTTGAGTGGTCCTCCCTTTTATGCTGCTGTCAATGCCTCACCATTCAATCTTTAGGTTTCATCCATCAACTGGCTTGTAAAGAAGCGACTATTCCACCATGGAGAGATTGACCTTAAGGTGAGATAATTATTGTGCTTCTGTTTACTGACAGTACATGCTCAATACATTTATAATGTTGTAGGCACAAACATGCAACAAAAAGCCTTTCTCTTCACCATTGATTGGGATGGTACTTCGAGGATACTTCGTTGACTCAAGCCCTGATCAAGACCAAGTCCTTGCTGACCACTTGAAGCAATTGCAGCGGATTCCACTTCGGCTTATAACAATGGTGGCAGCCCTCGTAGGTAGTCTGGACTTTTCTTTACTACTGACTAACACTAGTTGTAGATTGGACATTCCCTTCACGAATTTTCAATCGGTATCAAGGGTAGGATTGATGTTCCTCTAACGTTCAAAAATCTTTCACCCCTGTGAGTTGCGTTTATTGGAATGTGTAGCATTATGCTGATTCAATAAAGTTATAATGAACTCCACCAATTAATCTCGAAGACACAAGTGGAAGCACCGGCCTATGTTGACTATCTGGAAACGAGTTTATACAAGGACATGATGTGAGTGAACTGGTACTCTATTGGAACTACTCTGACCCCCTCGTTTGTAGCACTGCGGATGTTGCGACACCTTCTGTCCAAGTTTATGACTTCAAAGAGCTCAACGACTTTGGCCTTGCTCAAAAGAAGAAACTAACTGACCCTCCTCTACCTCTTCCTCCTACTGCTAATTCCATGTCTACATTGTCATTCGAATCTACTGACAAACAGAATGAAGACGAGAAATTTGATTCTGTGCTTATTGGAGAATAATTCTTTGTAGCAGATGTTTTTCAACCACTCATTAATTCCTCATTTCGTAGTTTTCTGCATCTCCGTTTTGGATGTTGGTATAGTATATAAATTTTAATAACATGTTGCTGTTTTCAATAATGTCGGGCAAGTTTTGGAGGATCCCGGGAATGAAAATATTAGACTGGCTCAAAGACATTCAAAGGGGATTCAGAGTACCCTCAAGCACCATTCGGCTGTCTCAGAGAGATGTAGAGAAATACAGAATACCTTCTAAGCATAATTAGGCTGTCTCAGAGAAATTAAGAGAAACTAAGGGCATCGTCTAAGCATTGTTGGGCGGTCTTAGAGAGTATTGAGAGAAATTCAGAGAACCTTCTGAGTGTTATTATACTGTCTCAGAGAAATTAAGAGAAACTCAGGTCATCCTCTAAACATTGTATTGGGCCATCTCAGAGAGATGGAGAGAAATTCAGAAAACCTTCTGAGCATTATTATGCTGTCTCAGAGAAATTAAGAGATATTTCAGAACACCTGAAAAAGCTATCAGATTCAACCAAGACTATTTTTAAATGCTCTACTTCTTTCTGACATATTCTCAAGATACTTTGAAGGGCCTATAACTCAATCTGAGATTTCCTAAAAGAAACCAAAATATTCCTGCAGGTGCTTTTTTTCCTTCACTGCTGTTTCAGAAAGATTGGGAGTATCTGGTGGAAATCTGATTCAACCAGGGCTATTCTCACATACTCTGTTTTTTTCTGAGATCTCATCGGGATACATTGGAACACCTCTAGAACTGTTACAATATACTCTCAAAATAAACCAAAATATCTCTTCGGGAGCTTTTATTTTCTCAGGAAATTGAGGGGGTGTCTCCTGAGTACCACATCTCTCCAGGTTCTCTGAAGCTTCCAAAGCAATAAAATTGCTCTTAAATGCATTCAAGTGTCTCCAGGGCCAAGGTAATATTTACTGATGTAGGTTGTTAATGCTAATTATTCATCACAGCTCACCAAGAAGCTTGCGACAAGGCTCATATACTTCATCGAGACATTTCGATCGGGAACATCGTCCTGTGGGAGGGAAATGGTTACCTCATTGACTGGGAACGGGCTAAGAAGATCACCGACCCTAAAGCTCCGAGAGCAAAGGACAGAACAGTGAGCTCCATTTTCCTCTCTGTATGTATATATTCTCAAATGCTTTTCGCTCGTCAGGGCACCTGGCAATTTATGTCAATTCGACTGCTTAAAAACCTAGATCATCACCATGAAATTCGGGACGACATTGAGTCGTTCGTGTACGTCATGGCGTATTCGGCTATCTGCTACGCAAAGAACGATATGGAACCCTCCGATCGAATGTTCTATCTACAGCGATTCGATCAGAACGACGAGGCTGCAGCATCGAGCAGGCGTCACGTCATTACGTCAGAGCTTCAGTTTGAGTTGACCACAGAACCCTTCAGTGAGCTTCTGGATGACCTGGCATCGGCTGTTGGCTACCTATACCTTCGGGGACACTTACTACGCAAAAAAGTCAAACCGGAGGACGGCCAGTCAATCGAGGACGCAGTCGCTGAACGGAAGAGTCGGCTGCTGACGCATACCTGGATGGCGAATCGCCTCAAGGAAGCTCTGGCAGACCAAGATTGGCTGAACTCGACCGAAAAAGACTGGGTGGAGAACATTGTCTCAGTTCCGCGCACTACTAGTAGTGACAGCCCCGCCGCTAAAAGACGCAAGAACCAGGTAGAGTATGCAGGCCTCCTTAGCAGTTACTGGGTGTCTGACGACCCTGACGACCCTGACGACCCTTTGCTCAAACAGAAGTTGGTATAGAGACGTAGTCTTTGGATGCCCGGACTCATATTCCTAGAGTACTACCGTTCATTTACCCATATCTATCTTGGTTTCTTCTACCGTCAACTTGTACGCATCTCCTCGTTTCGAGAGATTGAATATATATTTTCCTCCTCGGCCTACCTTTCAATGAGTCATATGTAATTGATGAGTCACCCCAAATGACCTTGTTTATCCCTGACCACGATGTCCGCAACTACCACCAGGTTCGTGTTTCTCGCTCTCAAATCTCAGGATCTGAAACCGCCCGTAGAAAAATGTATGAGAATTTACTCTCGCCCTCTCGACGCACAAAAATCCACAAAAACTGTTTACCTGCCGACTGTCCGCCATTTGGACTCGGTCGAAGTTGCACTTGCCGAATCCTTCAGCAAATCTCTGACACCGCCGATGCCTGCCAGCAATATGTACCATCTATTTCCACTCACAAACTTCTTACCTTGTGCAGCATTGAGCAACTCGATTCCCTCGTCGCACTAGATTTTCCAACGCTTGCACCTGCATCCAACAACCAGTTCTTCCTGGTTTCGAGACTCCAGATTAATCAACTCCGGGAAGCCGCCTGGGTTCTCTCTCCGGTCGATACCATCCGAATCAAAGTTACCTCCTCTCTCAAGAGCCACGACACTCTCCCGTCCGATAGCGCTGCCCTAATTACGATCAGGAACCTGAAGACACTTTACGGATGTATCAGCAGGAGGAGAGTAGCTGTAGAAAGTGCTCTATGGAAAGCACTGGATGATAACCCTCACCGGACTGAGGCGAAGTTGAGAGCATTGGTAGACCAGGTATTGTAAACTTTTTTACTCTTGGTCCTCCGTTCTCTGAAATGCACAAGTTTTCTGATAGCGAAGACGTCTTCGATGGCAAACTCCGCTATGTAACTCTATCGAGTTTTCAGACCCTGGGTGTTGGGCGCTGGCTCGACGACGAGGTCGTCAACTACTTCGTTAGCAAGTGGTGTTCTGAGTCAGGAACGACTCTCGGACTCAGCACATTCTTCGCCACCAAATTTCTCTTCGAATGCGGTACTTGCAATCCTAAAGGTGGAATCCTGACGGAAGCAGATGAGAATAGTGTTGTGAGGTGGTGTCGTAGAACTGTGGTAGGCTGTTTTTGTTTGAGATCTGTATCCTCCTAATGCCATTATATAGGATAACTTGGGTCTCAAAAGTTGGGATAGCGTTTACATCCCAATAAATGAAAATCGGGCTCACTGGTATTCAGCGCGCATTGATTTTCTCCAGAAGCGGATCGATATCTACGATAGTCTCAGGGATAGGTGCATCGAAAATCGTCAGAAGCCTCCGCTCCTTCGAAAAAATGCCAAACTAATGCTGGTAGATCTTGCTTTTTGTTGAATGGAACTGATTTGCTCAATGGACATAGATCCTCATGTGGCTTACTGAAGTATTGAGCCGACTTCGTGGCGACGAAGTTCAGCTGCAGAACAAATTGGGGAGCGGGTGGGTATGTGATCCACATTTTGAGGTTCGTTACATATCCTTGCCTCATCTTTTCATTAATTCTTATCCTATTGTCATCAGGTCCATTTCCAGCCTAATGCACACGACTGTGGTGTCCACATGCTGTGGCACCTCCGACACATTCTAGAATTCCGTCAGATCAGGCTCGGGGTTGAGTGTTCCCCAGTTCATCTCCGATTTACGGACAACATGGTTGGCAAGCGCTTGAGACTGGCGCAGGAAATAGCGGAAGATAGTGGTTTGGCCTGAGTGAGTATAGCCTGTATGATGTGTGTTGTCTTCTTTCCCTCTCTAACATGCTTACCTCGACCCAGCCTCCACTCTTTGTTCCATTTGTTAGCTGCTGTGGTACAATGGTAGGTGGTACTACAGTGCTCTGGTGATTCTGGTAGATGCAGGAAGAGCAGTTTGTATCATTGTATCAATGCACATGTACGTAGAAAATTTCTTAGCTACTTGAACAAAGGCCGAGCACTCTGTTCCAGTCCACAATGTTCGAAAACCTAGATTACATAATTCTCAATTTCGTGCATGAATAACACAGGAGTTCGAAAGCAGTTAGAACCTGACAATTCAGTCCTGCTGGTTCCTGAAGAGGCATGCATTCTATTGCCGATATGAATATTTCAGTGTTCACCATGGTGAGTCGAGTCTTATGAGGCTTTTTTGCCGAACTTTCGCACTGAGCTAGAGCATTTGTCTTGAGTACAAACTAGGCTTCGTGTCCGGGAATATGCCGGAGTACCTTCATTGGATGAGCGGCCAAACGTCAAGGTAAGCATGTTTGCAACGTTGCTTACAGCACTCTACAATACCCGCTCTTGTAGTCCATTCAATTCGCTCCCCACCAGGTGGGATACATTGCTTCCATCGAGCCCACCTGCGAGAGAAACAGCGTTGATTGCTAATGAGAAAGAGAAGAAGGGTCTCGGAGGGTCGTGATGCTGTGGAGAGGAGAAGGAGGGATAACGGATGTCCCATGGAGTTGGATTGTTGGCCGGATTTTTTCAATGCGAGTCTGAATAGTCTGTGCCACCTACCTTTGCTATGCTGTTCAATCTGCACAAAAAAACATCGTCGAATATATGTAGAAAGTGTTGTCGAACATATACAAAAATTGTTGTCGAACATGTTGATGTGTGTCGAGCATTCAGTTGTCAAACGTATCCCTTATCGAACATTGAGCAGCTGTCGAAAATAGTCCAGTGTACGTATCAAAGTGATTCATTTTGAAGGAAAACTCACTTCGGAGTCACTGTCTTGAACGGTGCGGCTTTCTCTTTTGGATGTTTTTTTGTGCTTGAAGCCTTTTGAAGTTAATCTCAGAATTAAACTCGTGAGGTGTTCGGGGATGACTTTGAACTTCCCAGACATCCGGCAGAAGATGGTGTTGAGAAGGAGCAAATTTGAGTTTTTCTCCTCCCTGAACAAAGCCATCAGGTGCAGCAAAGGGAGTTTGGAGACAATTGGGTGAAGCAGTGCCGGTTTTCTGTAATACTTCAGAGACAGCAGCAGCTTTTGATTTCTTGCCTTTCAAGGTAGATGTAAAGATGCCTGTAGGACTTCTGAGGAAGTATCTGAAGCGTTTATTGACCTCTTTAGGGTGTTTAGCAGTCTTCTTGAGAGGGAAGGGCATATCAGATTGCGGATGAAGATAAAGAGTCGGCTATTAGGGGTCATCCGGATCGCCGGGCCCTTGGCTTGGTAGTGATTTCGTGAATTACTACCAATCCAAGGGCCCGTCCCCGGACCGGACTCTCTCTGATCCTAACCACCGCCATGTTTGGTTTCTCTATCTTTCTCCCTCACTCTAGGCGTGGATTTACTACTTTTAGTCAATGCTAGAAGCAAATAAAAGAGTCCTGGGTAGCTCTTAGGCTGTAAAAGCGGTTGTGATCTTGTCAATTTGGCCCCAGGTGAGTGAACACTTTTCTGGGCATATCTCGAATTCTCATCTTACCTACTTCATCTATAGCTTAATATCATCGCATTTCAGCTCGTCAAATTTGCCTGGGCAGTGTCAGGCAACAAGAGCTGGCTGTGGTCTTGTCCAATTTCGCCTTAGGTGAGTGAACACTTGTCTGGTCATATCTCCTTGAGTTCTCACTCAATTTACCTCATTCTTAGCTCATTTTAATCGAATTCTACCTTGTCAACTTTGCCTGGGTAGTACAGCTGCTGGATATGCTCTAGGTTTTGTCAGTCAGCCCCCAGGCGAGTAATTGCTTGTATGGCTGTATCTCCTCCAATCCTCACTCAATTTACCTCATTCTTAACTGTTCATAGCTCATTTCAATCGCATTCTACCTCGTCACCCTTTCCTGGGCAGCACCAGGTTGTTGGATATGTTTTGGACTTTGTCAGTCATCCCCCAGGTGTGTAATTGCTCATATGGTCATATCTCCTTGAGTTTTTACTTGATTTCCTTCATTCTTAGCTCATTTCAATCGCATTTCACCTCGTCAATCTTTCCTGGGCAGCACCAGGTTGTTGGATATGTTTTGGACTTCGTCAGTCAGCCCCCAGGTGTGTAATTGCTCATATGGTCATATCTCCTTGAGTTCTTACTTGATTTCCTTCATTCTTAGCTCATTTCAATCACATTCCACCTCGTTAACTTTGCCTGGGCAGTGCCAGGTTGCTGGATATGTTTTGGGTTTCGTCAGTCAGCCCCCAGGTGAGTAATGGCTCGTATGGCCTTATCTCCTTCAATTCTCACTTTATTTCCCTCGTTTTTAGCTCATTGTAATCGAATTTTCCCTCGTCAACTTTGCCTGGGCAGTACCAGGCTGTTGGATACAGGTGAGTAATGGCTTGTATGGTCATATCTTCTGGCCTGTTGCAATCTTGGCTCTCGAAATCCTGTATCTCATCTGAGCAAAAGGTAATAGTACGACTGTCTTTTTTCTGTCTTTCCTACTAAAGATTTTTTTGCAGTTTCATTCTCTATTTTTTTTTCTCAGCCGCACCACCACTGCATGAAGATCTATCTACACTAGCGCTGACCAGTCGTTGAGACGAAAGAAAGGAGAGGCCGAGGAACGTGTGTAAACGGGTTACTCCGACGGAGACGTGAAACGCGCATGGAACATTCAGATGAACAGAGCTCGATCTGCAGCTCGTCACAGCGAACCTCGAAGAATCGCTATCACCACCACTTTCACTCCTGCCGATCATCACACCCCCCTCGGTGCCTCTCTCATGACCAACCGGTCATGGCTATTTTCTGTTCAATGCTCCCTTCCCAAACGCTCCGGCTTTTCCTAACACCACCTCTCAACCTCTAAATGTCGATGACTCGTTGGACGAAACACCGGATGTGGTGCTGGATGGAGAAGTGAATGAATAGTTGGGTCGCTTGGCTAAAGAATATGCGTGCAATGCCAGCGCGACTGGTACGACCACTCCGTATTGAATGAAGGGTGCGGGTGAATGGAGGGGTGTATTGGCAATCTCTACGCCATCCAGAAAGCGACAAAAGAAGCAGAATTCACGCTGGGAACCGGTTGTCTACTTCGGCGATACATTACCAAGGAGTCAAAAGTTTCTCTGATTTTGCTCTCTTCCGCCATCTTCATCTTCCTCGGCATTTCTTCCCCCTCTTCCTTATCCTATTCAGCCTCTACATTCGCCCCATCCATCATCGTCAACTTCTAACATGAACGGCCCACCTCCATTCGAACAGCACCACCTCCACACATCCCATGCGGTGCCATCCGCCTCATATTTTCTCCCCTATCCCAGCCTCATCGCTTCATCAGCATCTTACCTATCTGATCCGCTCAAGGATGTTCCAAAATGGGAATGCCGAAAAGCGGTGTGCGGCTCGTCGGAGTACGATAAAACGTCGCACTGGATCCCAAGGATGTTCAAGAGCCGGTCAACACTCTACCTCAAACAACAAATGGAAAGGAAATCATGGTTCGAATGCACGGAAAAAGGGTGGCACGAAGGCATGGGCGCATTGGGCTAGGAGTGGATGTCGACCTAACGCAACCGTTAGACCTGTCGCGGTCGTACATCCTAAGAAGGGGTAGGGTAAAGAGGGGACTAGGAAAGGCAAGGAGAAGGAGAAAAAAAGTATCGAGTGGTTTCGAACGTTTTCCCCTCGTCCATCACGACCTGTATTCTCCACCTCCTCAAGCTTCTCCGCCCTCTTTGTCGTCGCCTCCACCTACACCTAAAGTCGTTCGCCCCTTTCGTCCTACGAGACCTCAAAACCAACGGGGACATTGTGTTGAATTGGGAATGAGATGACATGAAAGCGAACGGGCTCGGGAGGGGGAGAGGGGGAACAGGACGATGAAGATGAATGATATGATGTAAAGTATTTCAGCTTGCAGTATGCGGGGATTCTCGGGGCTCTAGGTGGGTTTTCTTTGATATTCTTGTCATTTTCCTTGCACTTTTATTTCCTGTTTCCGTTGCCAAACTCTCGGCTGTTGGTCTCATGCTTTCTCTCTTCCTTTCCCTCATACCATGAACGACGTTTATTTTTTTGATCTTCTGTCAGTTCGACAAGCTAACTACGCTCTAATCTAGGGGACACATTTATGTCGTGTGAATGCGAAGATCATGTCCAAACTGACATCGAGGCCAGTACAAAGGAGGATGCAGGGAACGCCGAAGATCTTGGAGGCAAGGGGAATTCATCGATAGATATAAACGGAGTTGGACTCCGAAAAGAGAAGAGAAAATGTAGGAAGGAGGAATGCGTAACGAGACACATGAGCTAGTCCGTGGAACGTGGGCACTTTCAGCAGGATTGGAACCGTGAAAATGAGGTGGAGGACAACGTCGTCGATGAAGATATCGACATTGACGTTGTGGGTGATTCGCCTGCAAAAGAAGGGGACCTCACGATGGCCGCGCCGATGCACTCACCCAGTACATTCACAAATTTACTGTGGATCTTGATCTTCTGATCAATCGTCCGCGTTGTCTCCGAACGAAGGAGATTCAGAAGGATGGAAGGGATGGATTTGGAGTGGGAGGTGTCGAGGTGGATTCAGAGGGCGAACACGACATCCCACTTGAACCCAGAATCCTGCCTCCGAAAGACGATGACGATGAACCACCGGCGGGGTATCAACATCCATTCCTGTACCCTTTTCCTGCTGGCTATTTTTCCTCCTCTGACCCCGACAACGCCAGGTCTCTTTCCTCCTCAATATGTCTACTCAATCCATATGAATGTCCTCCCCTGTGTTGGATTCCTCCTTCTGTGGGCAACACATCCTCAGCTCGTTTTGGAAAGAGGAAGGAGTCATCGGTGAGGCACTGCAGCCATCTACGAAGTCTATGAAGGCAGCCGAAGATTCAGAAGCTGATGGTCAAAGCGGTATGTTTATATAAGAAATTCTTTTTATTTACTTATCTCATATATCGACTATCAGGCCGCGAGCATTCGGAGCGTCAATAACAAAAACGTACGGATCAACGCAAAGTCGTATCAGGTCTGTCGGACCTAGAAGACTTATACGTTAGGGATGCTGCAATCCCCGTTGTCCTCGTTCATCTCCGCGAGAGTTACGCTTGATTCTCTAAAGTCTTTTTCATCTCCACCACTATCCCCGACAACTGATCACAGTGATCCGGTAATGCAAGATAGCCCTCGTTCGGTAGGTCTCAATATTTTTTACTTGTACATAGCTTGATTATTCCTGCTTTTTTTAGACATTCTACAGATTGTACAATGACTGGCTGCTGGAGCGAGTTCCCTCCATTCAGCATTTCTTGGTTTAGGCAGGATCAGTCTCCACAGCTTGCATGATTCAGAAACGCTGAGCATGGATGTTGACTGTGTCGCTAGCTCTCCAAGTCATGGTAGTGATGAAAAAAGGGATGAGATGGTTGTGGATTTCTGTCTCATCCAGAAGAGTCCGACTTATCTCACCGTCCATCCCTTGTCTCGTGACGATTCCGCTTCGCCGCCTATACGGCCTCAGCCTCCCCTCCAGCAGATTTATACGTTGCCCCGCTCTCGCCACCGAAAGAAAATCTAAGCCCTATTCCTCCGTGACCAACGTCTCCCTCACCTCGGAAATCAGCGGTCTCTCATCACCGACCTTTGTATGTCAGGTCTTAGACACTAGACTCTACCTGGAGAGACAAATGCTTACAGCCTTTTTTGTACAGTATTCACCATGTCAAGAAGGGACACTATACCACACCCAAGAGTGAGGACTCGTACTTGCTCCTCCTTGTCAAGGTGCAACCAGTGATTTTATACAGTTTTAATCTCTCCTCATACATTTTTAGCTCTATTTCTTCTTGGTTTGCCGGACGGATTTGAGCTTTAACAAAGTCATCCTTCGCCATCTGTTCCTCTCCAAGATCAACCCTCCTCGTCTCCTATTGCATATTGTCAGCGACATTGACAATCAGGCTGACCAGGAGAGCAAAATTATTATCCGCAGTTGGAACGGTTATCGATGATATCAGGATTCCTTCCACCAATATTCCCAAAGTCAGTCAATGTACTTGAAGCTTGCCCTTGTAACTTATGTGTTCCTTCTTTCTAGTTAACAATTGCCACTCTCCGCTTCACCCAATCTGCCAAGGCATGTATCCTTGCTGCCGGAGGCCAGGTTCTCACCCTTGATGAACTTGCGCTGCATGCCCCACCGGAAGCAACACCATCTTTCTTAGGAGGAATAGGAACAAAAGAGAGGCTGTGAAGCATTTCGGAATGGGGTTCTTCTGATGGGATACTATTATGAGCTCGAGTACCTGAGCGTCTCAGTTGTATGTTCTACCCCCAATGAATCAGAGTTGGAAAGGCAGGCTGTTGCAGTGGAATCTGTCTGATATGAAGGATCCGCCGCAATTCATGGTGTGTATTCAACCTTGTACTAGGTTTGTATCTGAATACTTTAATACTACTTGTTTAGAGTTTTGTCTTATTTTTTTTGTGAATCCTCTGATCTGGGCCTCTGAATGCTGCCCAGTGATTCTTTGGAGTATAATATCTATATATAAGCTGATGATACTCTTACTCTTCAAAGTACTAATTGCCATATGGTTCTGTTCCCAGGCTTCTTCAGACTTTCCTAGGTGTTCCCAGGGTACATTGAAATGTTCCAGAGTAACATAGGATTTATACAAAATCCTATGGTACCTAGAATACTTAGGATACCTGGGTGTCCACCATAGCTTGGGATTGATCTGAATTACCTTGTGCTGCCTGGGCTAGGAGTGCTTTTCCGGATGCTTCTCTAGTTAGGATCCTCATAGGAGGGTCTACCAACCATGTAGATTCGACAATATCGAACGGTAAGATAGGCTCGGCTCCTGTTACCAAGAAATATGGTGAACATCCAAAGCCTTTTCGAGGTGTAACCCTGTCTGCCCATAGTACATGTTTCAAGAAGTAAAACCACTTCGAGACATCGCCACCGGTTGCTTTGGCTAGAGCCTGTCGCAAATCCAGGTGTGCACGTTCGATCTTTCCGTTAGCCTGAGAATTGTACGGGGAGATCCTGATTCCTCGGATTCCGTACTTATTCTGCAGCCACTCTAACATATTTTTCATCTGAGGAGCGTTGTCCGTCACTACTTCTTCTGGGCAACCCCATCTGCATATAATATCATCGAAAAACCATTCGCCTAACGTCCTAGCATTCTCATGCTTTAGAGCGCGGGCTTCCGACCATGAGGAGAGTGAATCTCTCCCATGCACGACGTATCTGCATCCATTACTAGCTGGACTAACTATAATTGTGTCCACATGAATCTTTTGGAACAAAGACGGCGTATGGGTCAAGTTAGGCGGTGCTTTAATGAGTCGCATCTGCCGATTCTGACATATTTTGCATGACGAGACATACCAATGTACGTCCCTGGCTATTTCTGGCCACCAGAACCGCTTTTCCAGCAGTTCCTGGGTTGCAAAAGATCCTTTATGCCCCACACTATCATGTGCGCCATATAGAATCCGCATTCTTTTATCCTTGTGCACAACCAATTGCGGCTGCGCTTCGTTAGACGCTGGTCTTCTATATAGACGACCTTTATCGTCTACAAAGAATTTCCTAGCTTGTCTTATAAAGGAATCTAATTCCTTCTTAGTCTTTCCAGCAAACAAGTCCGAATCAGGATCTTGATGCCATCGTATAATCAATGGTAACAAGTCGTCTAACTTGTTCCCGTTTTCTGTTCGATGACGAGTCCCATATGGATTTTCGTCGTCAAATTCTGTAGATTCCTCAGGATACAAATCCTGAACGAAGCTAGACATGGGTATCCCATTGTCTTCATACATTCTCTGACGCTTAAATTCAAAAAGTCGTTCAGAATCAATGTATTCTTGAATGTCATCTTCAAAGTCCTCGATACTAGTCGCAGGTACTGACATATTCATATATCCGCTTCTAGGGTCTATCTGATCTTTGAACTCGTCGAAGTCATATGGTAGTTCGGTAACACCTCCTGCTATCGCAAATGGCATAGGTTCTCCATTATCTTCGTCGATATAGTCTTCAGGATTGATCTGAGGTCGAGCAGGTTGCCAGCCACCAGGTGTTATACGAGATAGACCGTCAGAACCATGCTTAATTCCTTTCACATGTACCAAATTAAAATGGTATTTCCTGATATCCTCAATCCATCGATTGATAGTCGCATTTGGACCACAACTCGGATTGTCTAGCATTCCTTTAATATAGCTAGCGTCCGTCTCTACGGTGAGACGTCGGCAACCATATATCTGATAGTAGCTTGCTTCGAGAGCTAGTTTAAGCCCATATAATTCTCGTTTTGCTTGAGAAAATCTGGCTTCTCTTTCATTCAGAGTCAGCGATCCGAAATAATTAAAATATTTCTTCTTAGGATCGTTAGGGTCTAACTGGTATAAATACCAACCAACCGCTTTATACGATGTATCCACCGAAATGTTAACATCCCAGTCATAATTAATAGGCCGTAGAGCAGGTGCTTTACGTATACCATCTTTTAGTAGGTCCATCGCTTTTTCTTGCTCTGGTCCCCATTCCCAAGGTATGTTACTAGTTAGCTTCGTTAATGGAGCGGCTTTCTTTGAGTAGTTTTCTATAAACATTCTCAATTGTCCAGCCGTCCCCAAGAAAGCTCGTACATCACTCTTGTCTTTACAAGAGGGCCAAGTTAGGACAACTTCAGCTATCTTGTCTTCGGGTACTCTGCCCTCATAGGTACATTTGTGTCCGACTACCACCACATCTGGTCGACAAAGGAACGCTTTGGTTCCTGAGAACGTTCCTCCAGCATATTTCATTCGCTGTACGACCCTATTTAGGTCTTGGAAATGTTCCCAGACAAATCGTCTAATTCCTTCGTTTCCTTCAATAGTCTCAAAACCTCCATTAGGTAGCTCATAACGCGTAGGTGGACCTCTCACGGGTACATCATCGACGTATGGCCATGTCACATGGGGTATTTCATCTCGTAGAATATAAGTCACATCATCATGATAGATAGGCACCGAGTTAGTCCATCCCATAGGAAGCTTAACCAGTCTATGAGGACCGAATGGTGTTTGGAACGTCGTAGGATCTCTGAATTCAGGATCTAAGTCCCGCTCATCGTATCCAACATATAAGTCTAGCGTGGATCCACACAAACGACCAGCAAAGTGTCTAGCTACATCTGCAGTAGCCGGGGGTATCCCAGAGTGTTGTATCGTCACCCGATTTAAGGGTTCGAGACTATGAACAAGTCTGAGACTTTTCCCGTCTTTCTTCAATACGCAAAACCATTTAGAGCGATAGCTAGAGTTCGATGGTTCGTATACTCCACTGTCTATCTTCTCCTTAATGATTTTACAAACTTCTTGGTAGATACCAGGGGGAATAGGTATATTCCGTTCCACCCATGGTTCATGAGGTTCCATCGGTATCTTTACCGGCGGAAAGAACTCCTTTTTGAAGTTTCCTCCTTCCTCCTGACACCAGGCGAAGCCTTTCTCTTGTAAACACATAAATTCATGCATAAGTTTACGTTCTTCTGGCCAAAGGAAGTTATCCTCGTGTGTTTTATCAATAATCTCCTTTCTTTCTTTAGTATACCTTCCAGTAGGTACGAAGTCTGGAGGTCGCTTTGATAATTCAGGTAGATCCTTTAATGGATCGCCCGTAATATGTCTCTTAATTCTAAATTCTTCGGGAAGATCGGTCTTTACCGGTCTAACCTTAATCGCCACAGGTTTGTACTTTTTGGTCGCAAACACTCGTACCGGTCTAGGATGGTTAGTCCCTTGTAGACCATAGGTTCGAGGAACATATATAGAAGGTGGTCGATATCCACGCTTCCCAGGTACAGGCTGTTTAGCTAGACCTTTCAGTACTTCCCATGCATCTTTTATATGACTTTGACCTTTACAACAGTTATATTTCGTCGGTTCTGTAGAATCTTCATGTATCAGAAGATCTTCTTCTTCTTCGTTGAAGGCCATGAACGTTTCACCCAAGTGAATGTCATGTCTAGCTTCGTTAAACTCATCGATGCGAGGCTCATTCTGAGTCGCTCTCGAGTGCATAAATGACTCCTTCGAGTTAGACTTCCTGTCTTCCCGTCCGGATTGGTTCTTAAACGAGTCTGTGTTTAAAACATTCTGCTCGTGTAACATATGTGAATGGAATTCGTCTGTCATATTCCATATATATTCTTTATCCTGCAAATAGGATTTCATAGGTTCTGAATTTTCGCATTCTTTCTGAAGCTGTTCTTGCGAGGCTAACAGGTAAGTCTCCGCTAGTTCGGATTGCGAAAACTCCTGATTCTCCGCAGTTTTCCAGCCGTCTATCACAAGACTATTTTGTTCATTGAAGTGGAAACCGATAGCAATTTCTCTCTCTCCCTCTCCCTGATCGCTACTCAGATCTTCGAGGTTCGAAAATTTGCGTCTGGCTCCTTCTTCTTTAATTCTTCTGGAGGACCCGACCCCTTTAAGTTAGGCGAGTCATTATATCGAGAGGTGTTAACCTTTAGTCGACACTTTATCTTTCCTCGCGGAAATGTAGGAATGACACACTTCTGTTTCGTATTTGGACAGGTGATAGTCAATTCCGCGTCTCTGTTGGCAAATGTTTTTAGACTACTCTCCGTTAACACGTCGAACGGTCTGCCCATTAACAGCATGTACGGAGCTCGATCCTGAACATGTAACTGTAGGTATAGAGTCACTTCTCCAAATTTGAAGGGTACATTTCGAGCTATTCCTTCGGTTCTCCCTAGTCCTCCATGCGAATCTTGCATTTGTAGAGTGACATTAGGATCCCAAGTTAGGCCTAACTCTGTAGCTACTAGTCGGTCGACAGATAAAATCTGCGATCCCGAGTCTAATATTCCTTCAACTTCTTCTTCATGATTATTAACTTTTGCTGAGATAGACCGCAATCCCATGCTAGGTCCCGCAACAATAATCATATTTCGTCTTTCATCTTCGTATGCTAGGTCATTGTGAAAGCACTCAATGATGTCTTTCTGTACTATGGAGCCTGCCTTCATACCATCCCTTTCTTCGGTCAAGTATTCAAACATAGCTTCCGGGTCAAGAGCCAGATCATCGATGTCGATATAATCTCCTCGCATCAATACTCCTTTAGGCATCTCAGGAATCTCGGCTTCACCGTCTCCGAGGATGGCTACATAGGCAGACTTCCCTCGTTTCGGTTGAACTCTCCGATTCTTAAGTTTTCGTTCTAAGATCTTTTTGACCATAGTCGAAATTCCTAACATCTCTTGAACCGTAAGTTCAATAGTACCATCAAATATCTTTGAGGCAACATCTTCAGCTAGACCGTCTTTGAATAACTCGCTTCTTATCTGGTAGCTCGGTAGCTTCTTTGGATTAAAAGCGGTTGATTCTTCACGGGTAAGAGGACTTTCTTTTTCCCTGTCTGGGTTCAGAATATCGCTTCTATCCCTTTTCTCTGGTTGTTGAGGACGAAAGGTAATAGGCCGAACATCATCGAAAGGTCTCCGTGCAGAAGCAGGGGTGGATCTCATATCCCCATCACTTCTACTATCGGTTTCCTCCGTAGGAGTCTCCGGTCTAACTTCTTCCACTAGTCCATCATCAGATTCTGTGTTTGTACTTCTTGTACGTCTGAAATTCCGTGATGCTACTCCGTCCTGTTTAGGTTTCGGAGGCACTAAGACACCATCAAACGTGACTTTCTTCTTAGGTATTGCTTTTGGTAATCCCGACTGTGTTAGGACACCTTTATATTCGTTATTTTGGTAATTTCTGCTATATCGATCCTCCGGTGTCTGCGCAGGCGCTCCAAAATAGGCTGAAGTAAGATTGCCCATCTTAGAACTAGACTCCTTCATTGGATTTAGCAGTTTTTTATATTGCTAGAACGATCGGGGAGTCTCGATTTCTCGATACCCTGATTATCATATCGTCTAACTCCTTCATTGCGCTGTTGATTACTTAGAATCAACGCGTCTTTTGCTTCCGCAAGTTGGCGTAGAAGGACCTGTACTTGGTCTCCCATTCCTAACTGTGCGTTCATCTCTTCTTCTTCTTCATCTATCATGTTCGCGAAGTAAGACTCTGCCTTATCCCATCCTCGGGACTTGGCTATGTCTTCGATCAACTTGTAGCGAGGAGTATTAACATCATCGCGGGGCATTCGGACGTCATCACGTAGTTTCATACGGTTAGACCCGTCACCTTCCGGTACTAGCCAACCTCTTTTAATGTAGTCCTGATAGATAGGACACTGTGCTAAAAAGTGATCTTTCGCTCTGCACATGAAACATAACATTTCTCTCGGTGTGGTATTCGTATATGAATTATTATATCGCTGGCCTGAGTTAGACGGTCCAGGATTATTGTTCCGATACCTCTCTTGTGACGAATCCGCGTTTGGGCCTTTCTGAGTTATCGCGCCAACTAAGGCAGATACGGCACCCAGGCTTTCACCAAATTTGGTAGTCATCATACGCATTTCCTTCATGAAAGCGTCGTTTACATCTTTTTGGTTAGCTAGACGCTCTCTCTCTAGCTCCAGTCTATCTTTATCTTCCTTGGATACAGATTTCCATAGATCAGTAACGGCCCCATCTAGGTCGTAATCTTCTTGTTTGATTCGTTTCAATTCTTTCAAATATCCGTGATCAGTCTTAGGAAGACCAGACGTGAACGGCATAGATAGCGGAGATCGTCTATGAGATAAAGGGTTGTTAGACCCCACTCTACTGCTGTCTGGTGTATTTAAACCGTAGATAGCTTCAAAGTTCGACGAACCAAAGACTTTTTCTGCAGCCTCAATGATTTCGTCTAACTTAATAGGATCTTCTTCGCGTCGATTTTTGATCGTAGAAACGCGTATATCGCGTCTAACTTGATCAAATACAATCTTTCTAGCCTGATCATCGAAGGCTATTAAATATGACCGTACGGCATCCCTGTTCGAGATAATAGCCGGGTCTTGCATAAGTTTGACGCACTCCGCCCTGAACATAACATTGTACAGACGAAGTTTGCCTTTATCTAGCAAAGTGATTGGCTCTAAGTGCTCAATCACCGCTTTTAATTGATTCATCGATCCTCTAGGGTCTTGTACGACGCCAGGGAATAAGTTCTCTAGTTCCTCTCGGAACTTATCATAGTTAGGCTGCTGTACGCTAGCCAAATGTTTAAGCACTTCTCTCGTAGGGTACGTCGACCACTGTAGAGCTAGGCTAATCTTCGCCTCGGATTCCGAAATTCCATTTGCCTGGAAGATCGTTTCCGCTGCATGCAACCATTGAATGGCCGATAAAGGATCCGAAATATCAAGGATCGGAGGACTTCTATACATCTTTGGTAGGTGGTCCTTTGCAGCCTCGATCTGGGCTTTAGCGATAGCCGAGATGGCAGGTAGACCGTTAGGTCCAAGGTTATTTGCGTTATTCATTGCTGGTGGCATGTTTTGAGGATTATTCGAGTTAGACAGATTGAGATTGACGAAATTGGAAAGAGATCGGGACTGAGACGAGATAGGAGGCGAAAACTGAATGTGTGGAAAAGCTGATTGAAACCAAGACGAGATAATAAACGGATTCGGTGACGATGGGGAGGGATCTCGGTTTCGATATTCGAGATTTGATGCGGAGATAGAAGAAGGACTTCTTCCTTGCTCGTTGTCCGAGTTAGGAACTTCTTCAATCGGGGTTAAAGGTGATAAGGGTCTATGTGTTGCTGGATCGTCTAAGTCTAACAACTGTGACGGTCTAGTAGGTGTTATAGGGTATGCTCCAACAGATGGGCCTTCAGGCTCTTCTACTGTCGCTTTTCTTTTATTGTTATTACGAGTTCGCCCTCGATTATCTGACGAAGGGTTCACGGATATGCTTCTTCTGTTGTTAGACAGGAGTCGATCTAGCTCTTCAACGTCTACTTGACCGGCTCGTTGTGAATTGCGAGTCGTTCGTTTCGAAATTGAATCGCCTATTTTGTTTCTTCTACTTCGAAGATTTTATTTCGGCTCGTAGGCCTTTATCAAGTGTTTTTATAGCTTAGAACCCCTCGCGGTGGGCTCCAGATAATGCGCAGTGTGCGTGATCTACACTAAACCACAACCAAAACAAAACAAAGACTAATCTTAGTTAGACTTGTTCGTATGGTACCGCCGTATCAAATATTTATTAAGGGTGCGAGGGTGCGTTGTCAAAGGTTCCGCGGGTTCTTTTAGCTTTTTATATTTCTTTTACAGGAGCTAGGGCTCGACTGCGTTTTATGTTTTTATAGTTTTATAGATGTGGGCTGACTTCTTTCTTTGGTGCTAGTGAGAACGGGAGCTAGGGCAATCGACCGTCTCGAGCTAGACTATATGTTATTACAACAGTGACGAAGGAGCTAGGGCAATCGACCTCGTATGTACTTCAAACTTCTTTCTCAAACACTAGGGACAACGGGAGCTAGGGCAATCGACCGTGTCTAACTAGTACCAGGAGCAAGGGAGCTAGGGCAATCGACCTTGTATGGATTTTATAGATGGGGTGTTTTACAACGAAGGGGAGCTAGGGCAATCGACCCAACGAGGCGTATTTCAATCAAACTAGAACGAGGGAGCTAGGGCAATCGACCTCGAAGCTAGGCTAGGCTTATTTCTTTGGTATATACACAGGATAGTTCACCACAACCTTTCCTGGGCTCGTTTATAGAACTTCTTTCGACAAGGACAACGGGAGCTAGGGCAATCGACCGTGTCTAACTTATCTATCTTTATCCTCTTCGGAATAAGATGGCTACACAGGAGTTTTCTCTCTGTTTCGCACGTCTCAGACACCCACTCCGGTAGAACTGAGCGATTCGAGTGCCTCACAGGGACTTATCTCTGGTATATAATTTCGAGTGCCTCACAGGGACTTATTCTCTGGTATAGGTTTTGAGTGCCACACGGGGACTTATGCTCGGATATATGGGTGAGATACAAGTCTCGGGGAAAAGATGTGAATTCGTCCGCGGGGTGTTATCTGTTGTCTAACTAGCTAATGTAAGGTATATATGTGAAAAGAAATAACAAATATTCGGTAAAGGTCCAAGATCCCAGAAAATGATGAAACGCCTCGAATCTCCTGAAATACTCGGGAACTTCCTAAACCTATTCTTCCGAAGCCTCCAACGTAGTGACTAGCTATATTTTGTCCGATAGTTCGATTGGTAATTGGCGGATGAGCATATGGGGCGGACCGATCGCAAGGCTAACTCGTTCCAATCTTTTATCCAAGTCTTCCGATCGTCGGGTGAACTTCAAATATCCATTCGGCACTCCACTTTATCCAGCATCCGGGTAGATCTATTCTGATCTAAATGTTTCAAAATCATCGAGTTCCGGAACGGTAGTCTGACTTGTGTCTGACTCCTTCCAAGCGTTCGTCTCAACCTCTAGTGCGAGATCGTTTATTATTTGAGTAGTCTAGCTCGTAGTCAAGACTCTCCATAGTAAAGCATCATATAGGCGTATACTGTATAACTCTTGTCCGAGTTAACAGGTTATTATCATGTTCGCATAAAGTACGACTGCATCCATAGGCCAATACGAAACCACTGGAGTAAGTTCCGTTCATTGGTGTTGCATTAAGTCATCATGCCCTTGGTACGAAGCAAAGTGCTAGCTCGTTAAAAGGTCCTTGGTGGATATAAGGTGGGTCTACCAACTCGTAAGAGTGGGGGCCAAGTTCCTCTGAGCCGTCTTTAGTTAGACGAGCATGGATCACTCTTATGACCTTAGTGATACCAGTCAGATACATGATCCAACTTCAGTACTCCGCATGCATAGCAGTCTAGCTTGTTAGCTGACAACTCGGGCTGGTCTCAGCTCTCTAGTACATATTCCTACTTTGGAATTCGGTACTTTGAACGATTCTACTGATGAACGCGAAATATTCGCATCACCGTTATGGAAAAAATCACTCAATTCAGGTCGAAAGAAACTGCAGCCACGCTGCAGAAAAGGTATGGGAATCTCTCCCTTCTTTCTTCTTTTTTCCCACTTTTTTCAACTTGAAAAACTTGATTTTCTCATTCTATCCACAGACTCAGGATACGAGCCGAAATTCGGCATCTGCCAGGTTCTGACACTTTCGGAGGGAGGGAAAATCCTGGTGCATTTGGGGTGTAGGTTTCGTCTACTAGATTAACCCCCCCTTTCTTTAGGCCGGCTGTCGCAACGTGGTAGGATCTCATTTAACTGAAGACTAAATACCGAAAGCGACGGTATGCACAAAGGCGAATACGCCACTCACAGAGTCCAGTCCGAGTATCGTGCACCTTGTAGCATCAAAGCTGTCATCTTCGCGAGTCTCGAGGCTGTAGTATCTCAAGTCACTGAATCAAATCAGGTTAGTGCATTTCATTTCAGACGAGGATCAGAAATGCAAGACTCCACTGGTATTTGTGCTCAAGTCCGAAAATGGTCAAGCTGATTCCAGAGGCACCTGCAGTCGAAAAGCCATACTACTATGTTCATTACACCGATCCCGACGAGAAGCAGTCTCAGCACGCTTCACTTTGCCATAATCCATAATCTGATCAATGATCATTTCAGGCTCTTCACGTTCGCCGCGTTAGCTCTAACTTCTAACTTTTGAACTTTCGCCGGAGCAGGTAACATAGCGTCTTTTTGACCAAGGACTGATTCTTTTCAACCTTGCGGAATGTCTCTCCGAAACTGTTATTTCAATTAGTGTATGTCCCAAATCTCTCCCATCCATACTCTATGTAAATGTAATTTATGTTGTTTTATTTTACTTGCCGCGACGAAGACGTACTTACATGACCAGCGGCCTGGAAAATGTCATTAAGATATATAGACGTGAGAGGATATCGGGAAACGAGAAATTAACATTCTAGTTGACATGTACGGTTCTTTTCGAAGCCCTAGACCATTCCTCGTAAACCTGTTAGTCTAAATATTCATAATAGCGTCTTCTAGCGTCTTCTACACCTCGCAATAACTGCACTGGATCAAACACAAACTATGTTATGTGATCAATGTAGTGAAAAGCTATGAATTCCTTAAATATCTCTCTCAAGAATATTCCGAAGATATAGAAATACTACTTCGTTGAAAAATATTCTCCGGTTCTAGAATTTGGACCCAAAATACCTCGGGAAAGTGTGCCCTTTTGCAGCAAGGGGACATCTTTGGGTTGTAGTTGCCTGTTGAGCGCCGAACCTTTGGGTTCTGGCTCTCTGTCCGAGCATGCCTCTAAGACTTATCTCCAATTGGAGATTATTTCCTTATATGTTCAAGGCTGACGATTCGACTCAATCAACACATTTCTTTGATGCGGAGCGTTTGATTTCTTGGCTGTTGTCGTCCCAAATTAGTTTCGGCTCTTGCCGCGTGCGGCCATACTTACCCCACAGTCATTGGAATAATGTTTTGTATTTATCAGGCAAACATTTACGTCCGGAATTGTTGAAACATTTCTACCATAAACGCGGGTGTCACCTCTTTTGGACGTTGAAAGATGTAATTCTCTTGAAAAATACCTTCATGGAAACAAAACATCGTTCGTATTAGTGTTACGCCAAAGGCATGTATATACTCGGTGCGCCACATCTTTGGGATTTTCTAACCTGACTTCCAGGCCAGGCCGCTCGTTAGGTAAATCGAAAAAACTTCTAGTGAAAGGTGCGCAATAGAAGTAAGATGCCAAGTCATACGTGTTTATGGACATCTAAGACCGGTCCTTAGTCCTTACTGGCTGAATATCCCAAATATTTCCTGTCAGTTTCTTCATTCGTCTACAGATCGCAATCACCGCACTGTTTCCGCGAGCTGTATACACGGAGTTATTTTTCTATTGTTTTACTTTATTTTATTTTATGTTCTCTTTTGTACAAACATAGCCATGACGAAGACCTTTCCACCTGATGCGACCAATACATCCAATATATATAAAGGTTTGATGTACCCATCAAATTAATATATATAAAGGATTATCATCGGTTTTCCGTAGTTTGATGTAGCTTCGGGCACGCATAGCTGGCGGCGACATAGGGAGGTTCTTCAGAGGCTCTTTAGTATAGTGGACACTTTGATTCACACTGTAATAGCCCACACCAATAGTACAACAAGTGCTACACATTTGCATGAGGAATATCGTTCGCTATTCCTAAAATAGCCTCTACCCGATCATTTGCCTCGTCCTCCGCCTCGCCATCGTCCTCCTCGTCATCACTATCCTTATCTCTTTCATTCCTACTCCCACCCTCACCACTAATAACATCAGCGGACCCTGCTTCGGAGCTCCCCTGTCGTCGTAGGCCTATACCGGGCTTGAAGAAGTGAATGTTGCTGGGGAGAAAGCCTTTCAGCTTTGTGATGTTTCGAAGCTTGAACCGATGGGCCCCATTGAATCGCTGTCGTTCCTGAGCTTGTAGTCAAATCTGAAGGGCTAAGGGTGGATTCCATTGCTCCGTTTCCTCCGCAATCTTATTTGTATACTCCTCCTCCTCAGCCATGTAGGTGTATAGTCGCTGAATCTCTACATGCAAACGATCCACCTCCTCTTTGGCTCGCATCAACTTGAACAGCTCTGACATGGCTTTACCGCTGGCTTTGACCAAGTCTTCTCCTGAACGTCCGCTCTTGTATCCCTTAGAAAGTCAAATTCTGAAAGATATGTGTAGTTCATCACCTCCGTCCAATCCAGGACCTTTCTTGGAGGTTTCAATGCGAGGGCGGCAGCATTATAGTCAGATAAAGCGTACTGGATGGCGGCGCTCTGCTTCTTCATGGCCTGACCAATGTGTTGCCTCATCTTGTAACCTAAAAATAGATTAGACACACTTCATACAGGATAATGCGTGAGTTACCAGTGCCAGAGACATTCATCTTTGAAAGCTCAAATATCCTCGCCACTATAAGACCCTCCAGCTTATCCAATGCTTTCTGATACTTGGCCGTCCGCTCCAACTCTGACGCCTTCTTCCACTCCTCCGACTCTGGGGTCCACCGTTCTGGCCTCCTAAGCCCTAGTCGGTCTTCATAGGCTTGTACATCTGCGAGGAGCTTGGCCTCCATCTCTTGTGCATTCCACATCTGCCGCTCGGTCCAGAACAGCTGTTCGTGACCCTCCTGCTCTGTATCTCCTGTTCCAAAGTCATTCCATTCGTGAAATTGCCGACGAGAGTGTTGAAGCTGATCTTGTACCTTGTTGAGCTTGACTAGGGCAAGGTAGTATCCAGTCTGGATGGTTTCAACCACAGGAGTTGTCTTCCTTGATTCTAGATACTCCCTCTCCTCCTCCAGCCAGTTCACCGCTTTAGTAGGATCATCCAATAGCCCTACGTCCTTCAGAATCCTCGCTGTATCCTTTGACCGATTAACGATAGATAGTGCTTGCTTGTAGTTACCGTAGATGAATCGAGAGAGATTGGCATATGTTTCGAAGTTATCCCGATGATAAGCATAGTTCCCGATAGCTTGCCGGCGGTGGAACTTGCTCATGTAACGAGTGACAGGCGCCAGCGAGTTGGAGTGGGCAAAGTATCGTTCACAGGTTTCCAAGTCTTCGATCCCTGCCCCATGGATGTATAGCATGAGGAAGGTGAGCTGGCATAGCCGATTGTGGCCGTAGGCGTGCAGAAGGCCTATGAGCATCTGAAGTCTGTGATCTTTCGCAAGATTGGAAAGCGGACTTCGAGCAATCTTGTTGATCATACCACAGGCAATGTCATAACCTATGGCAAGAGATCCTTGAAGTTCCGGGAGCCCTCGACGTTTTCGGTCTTCGGAACAAGCAGTCATGAAGTGATGAAGGAGCGCCAGCATGTATTTTGACCTGTACGTATCAATAGACAGTGAGCTTGACAATTTAATTACAAGACCAAGCACGTACTGTTCTCCGGACTTTACCATGTCCAAAATAAGGATGACAAACGAATGCCGACAAAAGCCAGCAAATATACCGTTGATATCGAAGGGGCCAAACGATCGGCTGGTCTTGGACTCCTTGAGATTGGACCAGCGGTCTTCACAGCTGACCTTTTTCCTTCCTTCTGAGGGCGTCCAGCGGGGCCACTTTGCCCAATTCTTCTCATCCCATAAGTCTACCTCCTCTCGCTGGAGAAAGTAGTCTCCACCTCCCACCCGCCCATCCAGCACATCCTTCACCCGTCCAGGAGCTTTACCGTCCACAGAGGGCTCCTGGCGTTCCATTCGCTTCAACGAATTGTTTCCATCCACTGCAATGAACATGGATATCGAAAGGCTGTTTTCGCCGATTACTTCGTATTGACAGGGGGGGCATGCGTTTGTTATACGCCAGTTGGGCGTATCTCGGTCAAGTGCTTTCATGACTTGACTTCGAGCGGCTGCGACTAGTCGAATGTAGAGGTCGTATGCTGATGTGAATTGAATGGAGAGGTGGGTTTGGTAACGGGTACCTTGCATATCACAAAGGGCGTGAATGAAGGGCTGCATTCCAAGCCTTGGGCATCGCATGAATAGGTGGTGGTAAAGCTCTATTGTCTGCAGGGAAACCACGGATGTATTGACTAGGGTATTGAAGGGGAGTAGACCAGAGCGAATGTAACTAGTATTGTGCCATCTATCTGATGAGTATATGGGAACCTCGTAGGTAGAGTGACCTAGTAATACACAGTGAGTTGTGGGTTCATATTAAGGAATGCGATAAAACCTTACCGTGTGTTGACCAGACCGTCATGGTATGGTTCTCCTTCAAAACCCCCTCATATGCTTGCCCTTTTTGCCTTCGAAAGCAATAGTCAAGGTATGCCTCAACCAGCTCCGGCATTTCTTCATCCCACCGAGCTTGTGTAACGGCAGCTTTTGTTTTTCGGACCCGGCTGCTAGTAAACTCACTAAGAATGAAAATCAGCCATGAAGACCGCCTGTTGAGCAATGATACGCACTATTCTTGAAGTCCCCCTTTGGTGCTGATATAAATCAGAACCTCCTCTGAGGTCGCTTCCTCCTCCTCCCAGCTATCAGGACCTGAACCCGAATTTATACCCCCATGGCCGACGTTGTCTTCCTCATCCAAATCCATAAGGACCTCTGTATAAACTCGGTCATCAGAGCCTAAATCGTCATCGGTACTGTGGCGTTTGCTGACTCGGCGGTGAAGTAGCGCAGCGGTGGTAACGGCTCGTCTGGCCATCGAATCCCGCCGTGCGGTTTCGCTTTTCTTCCGACGATCGTTACCGGTTAATTTGGATAGAGAAGAGATCCGAGGTTGCTCGTCAATGTCATCAAATAGGGCGTGAGGTGGCTCCTTGGTCTGCTTGGGCCGCTGTCGTATGTTCGATCTTGTGCGGCGGACCATCGAGGAGAGATCAACGGCCGCTCGTGATCAGATGACATGACACATTGGCATATGACTTACCCCTAACCCTAAAGACTACTTAAGAGAAATCTCCTCCCCCCTCCTCTACCGTGGCTCTTCCCCCTCTCCCTTCACCTAGGTTCATCCCCAGTTAACGAAACGATGCCAGGTGAGCCATCGTTAAACTTTCTCCGCGCTACCTTTCCTCTTCTCCAAGCTGGCAACCCCGACCCCTGGGGCAGTCAGCGCTTCGTTATTACTTCGGCGCTATTATGCCGGTTTAGGCAACCCCGACCCTTGGGGCAGTCAACGGCCTGCGTGCTCAACTATGCCGGCTTAGGCAACCCCGACCCTTGGGGCAGTCAACGGCCTGCGTGCTCAACTCCTCTCCCTACCCTCTCAATCTCTCCCGTTATCCCGTACTGATCTAAAAGCACAGGACTGAGAAACGGGAAGGACTATCACGGTTTGTCGGAAAACAAAACCGTCCTCCTATACCGCTCCATTCAGTTGAACGGCTTCCGTTTGGCTGATCTTGTTCGGCCGGCTCAGCATATGCAAGAGGCTGAGGAAGCTCGTCTCCAGGAGATGGAATCGACGGAGCCGGAGCCTCCTATCCAACATTCCTCCCATCCATTAGCTCCCACCGAGTATATCATCACCCCCCTCGCCGATCTTGCCAAACATCGTCCCAAACCCCGAATTTCTGCTTCCAACACTCACCAGATCAGACCCTACCTCCAGCCTACCTCCCGCAATAAGAAAAGGGCACTTGAACGCTCTGCTCGGCGCAAGTTGCGTGCAGCTGAGCAGGAGCGACTTGGAACAGGCCTCAAAGCGTTCCAGCGAGCACACATCCAGCAAACCCGTAAGGACTCCGTTCGAATCTCGTTCGATGCTTCCCAGGTTCTTCAAGAATCTCCTATTTGGACCGGCAATCGAAACGATGAGGGTGCGGTGAACGAGGCTGGGTTCTTGGCTTTGGATGAGGTGTTGTCGATACCCGGCATGCAGTTATTGCGGCATGATGGAAGGTGCGTTTTGTTTTCCTCACCAAATCTCAGAATCACCGATAAGTTGTCAGTGATGATCTCCTTCTCCATGATGAAAACGACAATCCCGTTGCGTTCTTTTCTAAGCCGTTGCTCTCGACGTCCGAGCAACAGAAGGTTGACTTGTTGTTTCAACAAGTGGTATCGAGGTTGGACGCCGTCAGAGTACGTGTGGATCCTCATTGCCGAGGTAATTATTTTACCAAAGCATTCGGTATATCTTTCGGCGGTGGACAACAGCGACCAGGGACATTTCAGCACTCCAAATCTGAGGAGAAGGTATGGGCGGAATTTAGTAACGCCCCGGAGGTGAGAAAGTTAGCGAGATTAATTGACTGTGAGTGTTCATTTTTTTCTAGGGTACGTATACTCATCGTCGCTCAGATCTATTCAAGTGTTACTTCCCTCACCTACATTCCCTCTACCAGAACGTTCTCCACGACCTTTGCAAATCTGACCCAGATCTAGCTAGAAATTGGAACGAATGTAGCTTCGCAGCTTCATCCCTTAATCTCCTCTCTGCGGTCACTAAATCTCATCGGGATTATCTTAACCTGCTATTCGGTCAGTGCGCAATATATAATACCGGAACGTTCGATCATGTCAAGGGTGGTCATCTTATTCTTTGGGACCTGAAGATGGTTGTTCAGTTTCCACCGGGCTGTTTGGCTTTTATCCCTTCCGCTATGATTCGTCACTCCAATGCCAGTATTCTTCCGAATGAAGTTCGACACTCTCTAACATTCTTCACCGCGTCCGGTCTCTTCCGATGGAGACATAACAACTATATGACGGACAAGTCTTTCAAATCTGGAGCGCCCAAAGACAAGTTGAAGGAGTGGAAGGTACATCGTAACAACTTGTGGAAGGTAGGGCTGGATTTGTTGAAGGTGGACTAATTACCGTATGTATAGACATCGTAACTTATTATCTCTATTATTGTACACTTGTACTTTACAGGTGTAGTTTCGAACGCAATTTATTTCTCCAATCAATCTGTGTGCGAAAAATTCATTTATTCCACAAGTTCTTGATACCACAATGAGTTACTATCACTACTCTAAACTAACGTTGAGCCTACGTATTATGCCAGCTCTCTTAAAATCATTGAACTGTTTGCGGGCATCTGGCATGTCCCCCAAGAAGCGATAGGCAACACCTCCGTGATAGTAGACACCCTCCATTATCAATGTCTTGCGGTTTCGACAAGCCATAGGCTTCGCGCCCTCAACAACAATGAATCGTTCATCATCCGTTGGAGGTTCCTGGGCCAACAGCTCCGGAATGTTGGATTGAATGAATGAATTGTAGGCCTTCTGTGCTGACTTGACCGTGTCAAAGCCTTTGACGACATGGTTATGATCCATCACATCAACATAGTTGACGGCGCCTTCCATGTCCTTGTAAGTTCTCCTACAGCATCATCAGAAAGTGCAAAACGGGAATGATAGAGACTCACCAAGCATAAAACAGGCCATGAAAGTTGTTGAAGCCCGCGTATACAACATAAGCAGGGTAGTTACTCCCCGGCTGAACAGGATCTGGTTTGGCCGTTCCTTTTTTGACGGGAGATCGAAGGGTAGTACCAATGGGAGGTCTCTTGGACGGAGTTGTTGGCACGGACTGGGCTGGTGGAGCTCCTGTTGGGGTGTTAGACCTCTCCAACTTGGCTTGACTCTTGCTTGGGCTAGACGGAGGTGCCGGCATCAAATTTTGCAAGTCACCTGTGTTGAACAAGACGAAGTTAAAAATAAGGTTTGGCATGAGGAGATGAAGTGGGCTTGACTCACTGATACTAACCCCCATGCGCTGGAACTGGTCACTCAATCCATGGATACCGTTCTGCAGATTCTGGTTGGCTTGTTCCAACTGGAGTTCAGCTGCTTGTCGGTGATGCTCAAGTTCCAGAACATCTAAATGAAAGGTTAGTGTTATGAGCCTTGAGGTAGGTAAAAAACCTCAAAGTCAGATAAATGTCGCACCGGTTTGACTTTGAGCCATGCGCAGAGTCTCTCCCAGTGCCTCTCGAATTATCTGGGATCGGCGGCGACGTGGTCCTGGTACCTCGGAGTCTTTTTTTTCTATCCAAATCAAGGTCAGTTAAGTGATTTTACTACACTGTAAGTTATAGTAAGTACGCTCACCGGTCATTGAGAGGGCTGAATGGTGTCGTTCAAGGTAAAGAATCAACAGAAAGTCCGCACGTGCCTTCAGACTGCACAGCGCTTTTTTTTCTGTTGATTTTCCAACGTACTGAAAAGCCATGTATCCCTCAAATTATTCTCAAAAGGAATTTCAGAGCTATTCCCAAAGCACTACAAGTATGTATCTTTCTTTTCCTTGAGAGTTCTACTACAATTGATTGCTCAAAACAGATTGCTATGAGTCTCCGTTGCCGTCTCCTAGCCATGCTCAACCAGCTCCTTTCCTCCATTATTCCTGGGGGTCCGCAAATGCTCAGACATCCCCTCAGGCTTCTCCTCAGCATTACACTCAAACTCCTGCGCCTCATTTACAGCGCTTCCATTACCGGTCTCAAAATCTCAGTCACTCGAGAGCTACTCCTCCTCCTCCTCCTCCTCGTTCTCCCACTGGGACAGGCTATCACTCGCCTATAAACTCTTTTAGGCCCCACCTGTCATCCACACCTCAGTCCCCTTCTTTCCTGCCAAAATATATTCCCTCTCAGTTGCAACCGCATAGACTTACTATGCAGTCACCTAGAGCAGCTCTTCAGCAGTCATCAGTGCATAACCTACCTTTGTCCCAAAGAGGGTCTGGCGCCCCTCTACCAAGTTTTCATAGTGGTTTGGGTATCTCCCTACCTCCACCTCGTCCCAATCCACTATCCTGGCAGCCAGTAGAAACCCATCGGCCTGTGGATGCTCAAAAAATATCCCAGGCACGACTTCATGCTTTGGCCGCGGCTTCTTCTCGGTCAACCCAACCCCCTATCTCTCCTGGAATTCATTCTCCACCACCGTTTCTAGTAGGGATATCCAGGGAGGATGCAAGGAGTTCCGCTTCAGCTGTGTTATCATTGCTGAACGACAACTCTCCCTCTGAGTCTCCATTACGTGTGGCCAGGTCTCTCTCTCCACTGCCCCTCCCTGATCCTTCGACTTCATCTTTGAGGTCCAGTGTAACGGACACCGAGCGTCTGCCTCAACCTAACACCTCCACACTCTCCTCTCCTGCCCCCCTATTGTCCAGCTCGCACATTACCCAAATACCAATGCTCTCTGCTCCATGGCAACACCCATTAACGGAACCACTTCCGTCTATACCGGCCCGAATGGGTGAGGCAGAACGCGAACTGAAAAAAAGAACCCGAGATGACGGGTATACAAAGGCGGTGGAGGCGCTGTTGGATTATATTGATTCTGAGATCAGGTCCATCGCCGCCCTGTACAAAAAAAAAATGGTGGATGTAAAAAAGCTCATAGGGACTCATAGGAATCATCGAGAGAAGAGGGAGCCTAGTCTCTATAACGCCGTTTTGCATAAGAAGGCAGAGGAACTTCGATGTATTTTTTTTTTCTTGTTCTAAAAGATCCGTTTTCTGACCTGAAAATCAGGTAGCGGCAGGTTTAGAGGCACTACAATCAGAGAACGACACCAAGCGGTTGCTGATGACGAGGACCTTCAAGCTATATTAGATGATCCGGAAGGAGAAGAAGCTCAAGAGGCTTTGCAGGATATGAAGGACCATCAGCGGGCAAAATTCCAAGGGTCTCGAGCCAACCCCAAGGCAAATCAAAACGACATGATTAAAACATGGGGAAAGATATCTATGGAGGTACGTGGTGATTCTTCACTTATGTTAACCGTTCTCATCTCTCCAAATATCAGGCCCAGAACCTTTCCAAACGTACAAGTGCTGCAACCTTTGGCATGATATGTGCGTCTCAACCAGGCCAAACGGTTACCCGACAATTCTTCGGTAATGGCCCCATAGAAGCATTCCTAGAGGCAAAATTCAACATGACTGGATCGGATTTTGTGGAAGCTGCTGAGGGCTACCTTATTTTTTCCGCCTCAGGTCGTACAGTCAACGGGCTTTCTATAGCCAATATGCGCAAGTCCATCGTCAAACTAGTATTACAAGGCCTTCGTGGGTGTTCTTTAATTCCATTGTATAGCTATACTAACGTCCATTTGCCTTAGGTAACATCACTGGCCAGCCGACAGTTGCAATGGAGTACGACCATTATGAGGTCCTTATCATCCAAAAGCACGGTGTTCGGTTGAACGGATGGCCCAACGATGTCACCATGGAAAGCCCCTATAAACTCAACAGTGCCCACGTCACAAAGCTCTATCATTCTCTCATCAGGAGAGAGTGTAAATGGATCAAACTGGATTCTCGAGAGTATCGGAAAATCGCAAAGGACATCGATGCAAGGGTGTCATCCGGCTTACTGCAAAGGCCGGAGCAGTTGACTCGCAAAGGTAGAAAACAAAACAAAGACAGTGAAAAAGGTGTGGGGGACAACGCCGCTCGAAAACGGCAACGGACTGGGGGATCAACTGAGGAAAGTGAAAATGGAGGGTCTGGCCGTATCAATGGGGAGAGTGATGCCGACCAGGCGTTCTCTAAAAGGCCTGTAAGATCCAAGAGAAGGGGAAGGATGATAATCCGAGATAGCGATGAGGAGGAGGAGGAGGAGGAGGAGGAGGAGGAGCTAGAAGAGGAAGGTGAAGGTGAAGGGCTGGTACCGTTGGAGGATGAGAACCCGGAGGAGGAAATTGATGAGCTCGAGGAATAGGAATAGTCTTTTTGTTGCATGTAATAATCTATCTTGTTCATATATAATACAACTTAGTTTTTACTCCGTCCCCAGTAATTCCTGCAGGTCACAGATTCTCTGAAGAACCTCCCTATGTCGCCGCCAGCTATGCGTGCCCGAAGCTACATCAAACTACGGAAAACCGATGATAATCCTTTATATATATTAATTTGATGGGTACATCAAACCTTTATATATATTGGATGTATTGGTCGCATCAGGTGGACCTTTCCAGTGGAGAGATGTGTTCGCAAGTAAGATAAGAAATTAACAATCTAGTCGACATATGGTATTTACGTACAATTAAAAGCCCTACTAGACCGCTCCTTGTGAGTACCAGCGTGAATATTACCTGTCCGTTCATCTATGAAAATCTTCAACCGTCCTTCCACACAGACTGACTTAGCAATACCGGATACAGAATTACTAAAGCCCTTCAGAATCAGCGGCCGAACTCAAATTTGTCTTTCTTTCAGGCGAAAGAGATAATTTTTGCAGCGGCAAAATTCCACAATTTGGCGTCCGGAATTTTGAATTTAAAAAAAGTGAATCATTGTCTATTCCTCTTTTGGACAAAGAGATGGTGGAATTTCTTTTGAGAAATACTAATTGAAACAATACCTTGTTCAACGTATTAGTGTTACGCCAACCGCATGTACTACTATTCGGTGCGCCACATCATCTTTGACACTATCGCTTCTAAACCGAAATGGTCCTCAGTTCTAAACACCAGACAGAGGCTATAAAAACCCTACCTGTCGCCCGGAGCAACCAGTTTCGGACTCGTCGAACTATCTTTTCTTTTCTTTTGTCTCGATGCTTTCCGTCACCTCTCTGCTTTTGCTGGGACCACTTGGCACCGCGTTAGTAGCTGCCATCGGTCCAGTCACCGACTTGCATATTCAAAATGCGTTCATTCAACCGGATGGCTTTAATCGTTCTGGCGTTCTCGCAGAGGGAGTGTTACCTGGCCCACTCATTACAGGTAAGACTTTCTCTCTGTTCCAAGCTCAGATCATTTCTGACCAACATATAAAGGAACAAAGGTCGCGTCGAATGCAATTGACCAGTCCGTCGCAGTCTAACCCCATTCTAGGGCGACAACTTTAAGATAAATGTCATCGACGAGCTCACAGACAACACCATGTTGCTGAGCACCTCAATTGTACGCGTTGATGTCGCGTATTATAATTTCTCTGCTCATCTCTCTTCTCCTAAGCATTGGCACGGTCTCTTTCAAAAGGGCACAAACTGGGCAGATGGGTAAGTTGACTTGTTCACTTAGTGCTTCTACCTTCGAATCCCTAACTACTCTCACTCCTCGATCCCATAGACCGTGAGTTTTTGAACCCTATCGTTCGGTGGTGACGGCGACGGATGTGGAGCCATTTAGAGCATTTGTCACTCAGTGCCCCATCGCATCGGGGCATTCGTTCCTGTACGACTTCAATGTACCCGATCAAGCAGGTGCGTATTTCATTTGGTCGGAATTCGGCACACAGGCTTACGAAGGTCTAAAGGCACATTCTGGTATCATTCACACCTGAGTTCTCAGTACTGCGACGGATTGCGGGGAGTATTTGTAGTGTATGATCCCGAAGATCTGTATGCTGCTCTGTATGATGTGGACAACGGTAAGAATTCTCCAGTAACTAATATCTCCGTCAAGGGCATTTTACCGATGTCTTCACAAATTTACGTAGCGAGCACGATCATCACCCTCGAAGATTGGTATGTTCCCCCAACAATTCATTTCATCCTCCGCTAAAACATGTATACTCGTGCAGGTACCGTAAGTTTGGCGTGTTTTGTTCACGCCTTCGAATGAAGTTTGAGTTATATTGCAGATGCCCCCGCTCCTCATTCTGGACCTGCCCCGTAAGATCATTCCAAACTTCAAGTTTGTCCATTTATTCTAATGCCATCCGCAGGAGGCCCGATTCAGCACTCATAAACGGGTTAGGTAAAGTTGCTTTTGACAGCTTCTAGCAACAGAACTATGATCCTCAATAATCTGAACAGGAAGGTATCCCAATCAAACTACCGTCTCCCCCTTGGCGGTGATCAACGTCATCCAGGGTAAACGGTGGGTTTTGGATTTAAATTCAGTTGCTTTTGTTTATTGAAAACACTCCCTGCATTCTCATTGTTCGCTAGTTATCGATTCCGCTTGGTGTCAATCGCGTGTACTCCCAACTACGTCTTCTCTGTCGATAATCATTCATTCACTGTGCGCAGGTTCTTGCTCTGACCCTTCCTGACGTTCATTATGTAATATTTCAGGTCATCGAAGCTGATGGAGACAACCACAAACCGGTTGTTGCTGATTCTGTCCAAATTTTTGCTGGTCAGATCTAAGAGTTCATCTTGAAGCAAAACTTGAACTAATGAAAGAAATCTTCAGGCCAGCGCTATTCTTTGGTCGTAAGCTGATTGAATAGCACAGCGGCCTGGGTACTTAAAAGAAACTATCTTTTTAGCTTAATGCCACCCAGCCTACTATCAACAACTACTGTTAGTATCTTCGCATCCGTGGTTTCTCTTTTTCCACTGACCATTTCGAAAGGGGTTCGTGCTAACCCAAACGTCGGGCCCACCGGTTTTGAAGGAGGTATCAATAGCGCCATTTTGCGCTACCAAGGTGCACCTATCGATGCTGAACCGCCGACCGTTCAATCCCCTCTGGTCAATCAATTAAAAGAGACCAGTTTGGTTGTAAGTTGCACACTCTCTCGTTCTGGTCAAAGTTATTCTAACCTGGTCATATCCCTTCCTTTAAGCCTCTTACTTTACCGGTACGTCAGGGCCTTCTAAGTATGAGGTCCGTATTTTGACGCTCCCTACGTAGCCGGTCGAAGATGGGACCGACCGTGTTGACGTCGACCTTGTGTTCGGATTTGTGAGTTGATCTGGATCTTCAAGAAATCAGTCTCTAATCGGTTTATACTAGTCTGGGGGAAATTTCACGATCAACGGACACAAGTTTGTGTACGTTTTTGTAAAACAAAACCAAGACTGCGAGCAACTTTTTCGTACTCACTAGAAGATCAACAGACCGCCTACAGTTCCCGTATTACTTCAGATTCTGTCCGGTGCTAAAGATGCCTGTGAGTACTCCCCGTCTATTTCCCCCTCCTAGATATCAACAAGCTTTTCTTTTTTCTAAACGCAGCCGAACTCCTGCCCAAAGGCTCATTCATCCCGCTCGAATTGAACAAGACTGTACAGATTACCTTCAACGCTTCGGCTGTCGCCGCCATCGGAGCACCTGTTAGGATCTTTATCTACTAATTTTCCATTCGCAACTGATATCCGCTCAAAGCATCCTATCCACTTGCACGGTCACAATTTCGACGTAATCCGGAGTGCCGGTAGCAACACGTCCAACTACTTCAATCCTCCACGAAGGGATGTAGTTTCGGCAGGTGATTCAGTGACGGATAATGTTATTATCCGTTTCAGAACTGATAATCCTGGTCCTTGTGCGTCTCCTCAAACCCATGCGAATAAAGGGCTGATTTTTTTTATTTTCCTAGGGTTCCTTCATTGGTCAGTTTCTTTCGCTGTTTATCTTTTTTCTTTTAGTTGGCTCTTAACGATCAATTGTATACCGCAGCCATATCGATTTGCATCTGGTAAAGTAAGTTGTTGATTAAATTGTGTTAGAAGACATTATCTGATGTGATCTGTATGGGACAGTGGTTTTGCCATTGTCTTTGCTGAAGATAAGTTTCCAAATATAATTTCTTCCAACCCGGTCCCAGGTCCGTACTCATTCTTTGTTTGTTCGCAATGAACTGCAGTACTAATGGGTTTCGACCGCTTATTATAGATGCCTGGAACCAGCTTTGCCCGATCTATAACAACCGTGTGTTCTTCATATGGCTTGGGCCATCGGTTTCAAGATCGAGTTCTAATTATTTTTTGTTTCGTTTTTTAGTGACTGCTGAACAACGCGGCGGCCTGTAAAGGGATTTACTTAGTCTTGTTTCATCTTTTGTTGTCTACTCGTCGTGATTTCCGCCCCACCCTTCTACTTCAATCAATCAATTTATTTGGAACCTCCCTTCAGTAGTTACCCGTCTCATATCATCGCACATGAATTCACGGAATGTTCACCCCTACCCGCTGAGAATTGACGATTTCGGAACGTAGTGATATGCATAATATATCCACTTTTTTCGCTATATGCAGTGGTCCTGGACGAAACTTATTTCGTTTGCGACTTTTTCTCTGGTGTGATATATATATAAATAAGTATATAGGCAGAATGCCAACTGAGTTTAGACTAGAAATGTCCACTCTAAAGAATGTCCAAGGGAGATAAGAATTTACTATTGATTAAACGCGAATTCGAGTGCGTTGTCACGGTTTTGGAGTCCTTGAGCCAGTTGTGACAGCATTACATTTCATTACACATTCCTCGGGACTCAGCTTCCCGCTGCTCCGAAGAGCGAGCGCCTAAACTTGATGCATTGATGGACAGTATACAAAATTCAATCTTAGCTTCGCGTCACGCTTTTTTGTTTTAACCATACACAAAGCTTCTTGCAAGCTATGGCCAAAATAATTGGTGGAGATGATAGATAAATGGGTCTTTTATAACTGAGAGAGTCAATACTTACATGCCATCCTACAACTTCATCTGGCATGATTCACCACTACGCCAAAAGTTTTTTGTGTTTCACACAGTGAAAAAGTACTATATTTAGCTTATAATTTGACACTGTATCCACCTTTTGCTCCAGAAATCAGGTCAGATGTGTATCAAAGGTATTATTTTGATTCTGTCTATTTAGACTTACAAGAGCGGCGCCAGAAAAAAAATTTACGGTTAGTGCATCAAGGACTCCAAGATGACTGTATCCTTAGCGCCGCTGCAGCGGCAATCCCCGACTCCGTCATATGAAGCTTGTAACTAACGGAATTACAATACACAACATGGCGTCCAAAAACAAAGTGTTGGCATGTAAATGAACAATCGTCTCAGTCTCAAAGGAAAGGGCTAACAAGTATGAACAGTCTGCGAACATGCATTGCGCAATCGACCCGCGAAGATCAGAACTTTGGACTAATCCTGGAACAAAGAATGGACGGGAAAAAACCCGGGATTGCCCAGTCTTCATTTTGGTTCGGGCAGCCAATGATGTAGATACATCGGTGACGACGTTGTCAGCGGGGGACAAGATTTTTGCGTGCAACCAGTGCGTGGTGCGTGACACGCGTGCGTGCGTGCGTGCGTTTCGGTGCGTGCTAATGACATGCGTGACAGTCCGTGACAAATACTAACATAGTTATACCAATTTTATTATTAGCACAATTATGTACTCTATTCAGTAAAATGACCCAACGAGCCTTAAGCCGCAATGCCTTGGCCGAGTTGTAATCTATATATTAAATATAATGAAATTTGATATTTTCAAAACCTTATTGAAATAAAATTATACCTCAGACAAATATATGTGTCACGCATCTGCACGCACCAATACATTTGTCTGCACGCACCTGCACGCACGCGTGTCACGCATGCGTGGGAGAAGTGCACGCACCCGCTGAAATTCTGCACGCATTGACACTCCCTTCAATTTTCAGAGAAATATATATAGCAGAATAATAATACAACTAACGAAGTACGCTAAGGCAATCCAAGAACTTTATTTGAACTTTAAATTTAATTCACATCCTCGGGCAATTTTACCTGCTGCGCGAGGCTGCTGAAATTTGCACGCATTGACACTCTTTTCAAGTTTCAAAGAAATATATATAGCAGAATGGTAATACAACTAACAAAGTACGCTAAGAGGCAAAAATTGGTGAAACAAGAACTTTATTTGAAATTTAATTTACATCCCAGCTTTACCTGTTGCGCGAGGTGCAGGTCTATGATTGGAAGTATGTTGGGCATCTTTGGCCTGTTGTCCCTTCTCCCAGGCATTTTTCTCTTCCATATTAAAAGCTGGGCCAAACTGTCACCATGTCAGAGTTCAGTTGCTAAAAAATAGGGAATAGTAGAGATAGCTTTAAAACATACCTTAAGCTCTGATTGATTGCCTTTCCTCAGCTCTTCATAGATTTCTGGTCCTTCAGGAAAATAAGGATTCCAGTTCTCTTCATGCATGCCAACATCAAGACCCCACTGCATGTTTCCTGCAACTCCAGCCTTTTTTGATCTATCAAACATGGCCCAGTCAAAAAGCACCATAGCTTCCATATCAACATCTGCAGGCTCTATCTTAACAGAGCCATCCAATGAGCGCCCTGTGTATTCATCAAGCCTCTTCCATGCCTCCTGAAGTATAAAATTTTCTGCCTCCCCATCAATATTAGAAGAGGGACAGTTGGTCATCTCTAAGAATTCTGATCTATACCGATGTGCCACAAGCAAAGTTCGTGCATGAGCAAAGCATAGACCTAAGGAGGATGGATGGGGAGTGCTCATTTTTGTAATTTGTTTATAAATATAATTGTTCAAGCGAGCTTCATCATCTTGGGTAATTCCACCACAATAGTTCCGCCAATCCCCCTTCTGAAGTATGACTGCATTTTGATTCAATACTGGTATGAACACAGACTCCATTTTTCCAGATAGTATATTTTTAGGATCAAGTGCAAGCCTCTGTAGCACTTGTTGATGGGAGTGAAGAGCTTTGCGAATCTCTGTATTGAATGGTAGTGAGGTAGGATTAATTGCAAAGTCATCTTTCTGTGCTTGTATTAAATGTGGTCGTGTATATTTTCCAAGCTATAAAACAAACAGGGTTAAATATGATCAGAATTTGGGTTTAATCTGGGTAAGTACCTGAATTAAGCGACGAGCTGAAGCATCCTTATAAAGTGAACCTATGACTTGACTTGCTGGAACATTATGGTGGATTGTCTTAGCCAAAGGGCCTATAATTCCTTTCCACATACAGACAGAGAAAGCTTTTTTAACTTTATTATAAGCCAAAATTCGGGCAGGATAGAAGTAGACATCATTTATATCCAGCTTGACGAGAGCACATTTTCCAGGACTGCAAAGTGAAATTAGTATAAACAGACAATAATATTGTAAATAAACTCACAAGAGATTCTTTTGTAAAGCTAGAGCCTCTTTTAATTGAATTCTTTGAGACCTCCGGGGCAATATTCGATTTGCCAAATCATCAAGACTACAAATATGACAGTAGAAGTCTCCCAGGACTTTTTCAGTTTGTCGATTTACAAGGCATGCCAAATGTGTAAATCTTCCACATTCACAGCACTCCACAATCTCCTGCTCAAATCCCGTGCGGTGTCCATCAGATTCTATCCCACACCGGCATAAAATATGAGCAGAATCACTAGGTCCAGGTGAGCTAAACACCAAATCTGAGATGCTTTGATTGTAGTTGCCAATGGTAATGGTTTCAATTGCTGCATCTACATCTTGTATGTTTTGTGGTAGAAAAGAGCCACTTTGCAAATTGCAATTTGGTCTCTTTTGACTGCTGAATAATGGAGCAATACTCAACACTGCGTGCTTGTTTCCAAAGAGTGATTTCACTTGGATCCATTTGCCTAAACTTTGAGTTCATATATGTAGGAAATGCGGTAGTCAAATCCACATTAAGTGATTTTAAGACTGATGAAGTTTGCATGGAAATATACTCAGTTTGAGCAGCTGGACCTCCTCGTAACCGGTACATGACAATATAACTATAGAATCCGGATGGAACAGGCGGAGAAGGGCCAGCAAGTAGTTTATCAACTGTACCTTGAGGTTCTAACTGGCTATATCCGCAACTTTTCATTCTATCATAGGTAAAGATAGCATGTCTACCACCCGCAGTAGGAAGTACATAGCAAGAGATAAAGTGATTTCCATTGGTAAAAATTCTTCCCACCAAATCATAAATTAAACCAGTACTCTTGCCATGCACTTGAGTTGATGGATATAATATTTTGGGAAAATCCCAGCTGGCATTATTTGGTTCAAAGGTAAATAGTACTGGCAATTTAGAAAAGAATTCCACTAGTTTGGGTCTTCCTGAGCAATAGACCTCCCCTTTGGCGTTGTCTTTTCGCCAACAGATTTCTTGAATATCACCTTTGGTTATACCTCC
>JAACJN010000263.1:0-17295 GCA_013368555.1 Collybiopsis confluens | reverse complement strand
CTAGCTGCTGCCGCGAGCTTAAATGGAAGGTGTGCGACGATACCAAGAGATGCTGGTCGAAAGGTCAAGTCGTCTGTCCCGACTGTTCACTCCGAGGAGGGAAGACATGCACTATGGGTCATTCAGCTTGGCGTTGCGATTCATGTTGCTGTCTTCCAACCTCCCCCGATCTATTGATCCGAGAATGTCCTTCCTGCAAAGAATCATTCTGTCCTCAATGTAAAGCTCTGAGACGGTGTACCGGGTGTAAGAAGAGCGAGAGATGCAAGTTCTGCAAGGACAAGGACAAGAGGGTTCTGTCGGGAGGAGGACTTGCTCAGCCTCAACAGGATCAGACATATCGAAGGACCGGGAGTCACGCTTCGTTCGGCTTGCTCAGCACCAGGCTGTAATCATAACTGCAAGTCTTGTCTTAAACAGCCCCGTAGAAGGTGTGGAGGTTGCTCCTTGCCTCACTGCAGAAACCACTTCGAAGATCATTGTGGGGATTGCGGTAAAGGTCTCTGTGAAATTGTGCTTTTGACGAGTGTGAATGCGGAGGACGAGGTGAAATGGCGCTTGATGTGGAGGGAGAAACGATCTAGGTACAATTATTACTGAAGCTTGTAGCACAACAAATTTACGACTTCAGCTATTACTTACAGTTACTTATTCTACTGTCGAGAATAATCTACGATGATCTCGTCCCAGATATTATATGCGTGGGACCGCAGAAGCAGGGTCCCTCGAGCAAACGGCCAAACTATAGGTGAAATTGCGACAAGCGCGTCACAGACTGGGTGTATGAAGTAGAGCTTCACAAGCCCCGATGTGTCGAGCCACTCACAGATCTGTTCACCAGAAGGGAACGAATCCAATTTAAGAACGTGAAGATTGGCAAGAGGTTGTAATTTTAAGAGCGCAAGCTCGTACAATCACACATACCGAAATACAGTGTAAAAGTCAACAAAGATTGGATGCAGTAAAAGTGAAAAAAAAAAATTTTTTTTATTCAAAGTATCCGTTCCCGGTCCGGAAGAATACGCTGTAAACCACCAGGCCCTCCTGCCAGTGGTCGCGCGCTTAAGGAAACTGAGCCGTTGAGGACACGTCTTAATGATCATTATCTTCAAGACCCGAAACAGTCGTCGTGGCAATTGTCACAAGAGCGAGATATTGGCCGACGTGTTGGCTGACCGCAGTCGTTTATCATCGTCGAGGTAAGGCTGCCGTAGGAGAGGGGAGAGATTGCGTCCTCGAGATCTTGAAAATCTCGAGTGGATCTGGGATCTAGTGGGGCCTCCTGTGGCAGTTCCGCTGCTCGCAGGCGTCGGATTTCCAGGGATACATAGAGAGTAGTTGCTACTAGTCCTACAAACCGAGGTCATTCAGCAACCTACCACAGTGCGGAAAAAAAAAGACTCACTATCCTACGCCGCCATGCTGTCCCCAAGAAGAAGAAGAGATAACAAGGAGATCGCAAACTTGATATGTCGACCAAGTATCATAGCGAAAAGATGAACGGACACTGTTTTCGTTGACGCTTGAGCTTGAATATCCATGTCAGAGGCAGGTCAAAGAACTACGGGACGTGAAACTGTCCACATTGGTGATATCGGGGGCCAGTCAATGAGACTTATACAGAACTGTCCGTGAACGATGCTCTAGTTCACAACTTGGACGCAGGATACTAGCAGGCGAAGAGTGAAACATCGAGGGAGAATATTCTACAAGGAATCATCAGTGAGAGATGCGTCAAGGTTAAGTATAATAAAGGGAGAAAAAAAAAAAAAGTTCAGAAAAAGCGGGCTTTAGCCCGAAGGTAGCTGAGAATAGTTTTCTGCAGTGCACCCTGCAGTCAGAATGACTGCGAGGGAAGCGTAAAGCCAAATGCCTCAAACATCATATAGAAGGGTATGAAGAGGAAAGAGCCAGAGTGACTTACTGTGTTGGTGCGCATCGACCATGGGGCCCTGGGGGTTCGATCAGTGCCTGGCTAGCCAGTTTTTGTAGTTCAAAAAAGATATGTCGTTTCACAGGGTATTGTAACTTGGTCCCGTGACTCGGAGCCATAGGCCGGCTCGACCTTCAAGTTGAATCCGAGTACGCGCACAGTGTTCAACTTGAAACATGACCATCATCTTCGATTCCCTGATATTACGGATGCGGAGCGAGCCTCCAAGTTCTTGCATGAATGTCTTGCCCAGAACGTTTCAAGAGCGTCAAATTACTCTCTTGATCCCTGTCTTGCAAGTCTGTCCATAGAACCTCAAATTCTTGAAACGTTACGAGCGGCTCATGGGACGCGAGATTGGGAACGGATCAAAGGGCTCTGCGGTATGACTTTTCAATGCTTTTTTATTGGCGTATCACCTCAATATTTCTCATCGAGGCCCAGTATATTTCAGGCGCAATGCATGGAGATTCAGCTTCAGACTTGGTGAATTCAACAAAGACATAAGTTGTATTAACGTGACAGATATCGTGAATGGAAAGTTGAAGCGTTCTATGTACGTTCCCGAAGAGGAGGAGGAAGAACAAAAAGGGACAGGCTCAACTGCAGAGATGACTTCTTTCATTTGAAACCTTCAAATCCCATTAGGAACTCGCGAAGAGATACCTCTGGTCATCCTTCAAAACTTGGCCGTTTTCATAATGATCCCCTACCTAGGGAGAGGTTGGACGGAATCTTCTCTCCTAGTCATCATACGTACGTCTAAGTTTTCTTCTTTGCCTCATGCATATCCGATTAATTGTCTCTAGTTTTCTAGTGAACACCTCAGGATCTGGAAAGACTAAATTGCTTTTCGAGGGTCTTTGCCAGCACTGGGGATTTTACTTTACGTTTGCCATGGATGGCTCCCGTCTTGGCCCTCATGACCTCGCCCATATTCCTAGGAGTATTCATATGAACTGGAAACTGAAGTGGACACAATCTCTACCCCCAGTATGCCGTCCCTCTTACAGACTAACCTACAAATAGTTCATAACGTTTTCGGCGGAGCATTATTGGCCCGCTTGTTTGTCTTTTAAGCTGTTCCTGGAGGCTTGCATAAAGGAAGGCTTCTGTCATCATTACCGGCAGCGGTGGCTAGAAGCACAACTCTTTCCTGACGAATTGGCGAACCTAAAGGATCCATTCAAAATGCTTCAAATTGATGTCCACAAAGCTCGAGTAGACGGCTCCGTCATCGATGAAGCCATGGCGCAAATGCTGGAAGAAATTCAAGAAATCTGGGGATATGCCATTGGGCGAGTTTTTTTTTTTTTTTTACATTGCGCTGGACGAAGCAAATGTACCTTCGCGCGTAAATATCTGAGCGCATTTGCAGACGAACACGGGGAGTATCCATTACTGAAGGCGGTCATTCGTTCGACGTTTGGGACATCTCCCTGTCAGATTTGTAGTCGCCGGGACTGTGATTCCTCAAGAGCATTTTCAGTCGGCGACCGGTGAATGGGATGATTGGCGTTGGAGCTCGGACACTGACTCTTTCGACAACCCGGAAAGCCAACGGCGCCACGTTTCTCAGTTCTTGCCGCCAGAGTTTCAGGCATCAGAGGATGGCCAAGTTCTGATGCTGGCGAATGTGGAGCTGGCTTCGAGGACGGTTAGTTGGAGACTATTAATCATCTTGCATCTCACTAAACAGTATCTAGACACCGTTATACAGCTCAATGATATTCACACACACTCTCGGCACCAACATTCTCCGGTCCCCGCGTTCATCATCAGTGCGTTTCCGCTTTCAGTGACGACGACGATGAGGCCGCCCGGTTTCATCCCGAGTCCAGTTCAAATGTTTAGAATGGGTTCGGAGATGTGTGTCTTGTCCGTGCCGGACTTTTGGATGGGCTCTTGGCGAGGCAGCTCGGTGCGTGCAGTCGTATTCGACTGCAAACGGTGCTGAGAACTGGGCATCGATCAGGTTGAAGGAGGATGATGATTTGACGCTGGATACGATCACGGGGAGCTCGGCCGTTTCCCTCGTCGTCGTCGACGACGACGAAGAAGGAGAGTGGGATGTCACTTGTACTGGGGAAGGAGAAGAAGACTGAACTCTGCAATAAATGGCGGAGGGCGGAAGCAGCGCACTGGTAGAGTCCGGCTCCCAGCCTGAGCAGGCGACGGTGGCCGATCACGATACAATGGAGAGCGATGCAGATGTGGATGCAGAGTCCCAACGATTGAGGCCTGAGAATAGCATTTTCCGAGGGGTTTGAACTAGGACCGATGCCGGTTTAGTTCGATGGGTGCGCGGGACTTGTTCCGGGTTGGAGAGAGTTTGTGCCAGGATTAGTCTGTCCTACAAATCAGAGAGCATGGAACGCGAAAGACGCACAGGTTTCATTTTTGACACTCGATTTTGAGCTTGCGCAAGCGATTTCGTTACGTAATTTTGGGTCGAGATCGAGGAAAGCTCTTCGACGACGACATAATGATTGATGAGATTGGCCGAATGTGTATATGCGCCATACTAGTAACCAATAGGGAGAGGACCTGGGTCCTGCAGATCGAGACCTGATATCACCACTGGGAATTGTTACTGAAGAGCGCGCGCGCGATCCCCGAAAAAGCAACCTTTTTGTTATACGACAGGGCAACCTCACAAGTGGGTTGATCATATCCAATGGTATTTCTCAATCCATTATTCTTCTCGGTAGTCGCCGAATAGTTAGATACCTCGTGAGAATTTTTCACACCCGTCTTTTCAAGGCAGGAACATGTCCTCTCAAGCGCCACTATTCAGGTTGCCGGCCAGGCAGATCCAGGGTACATGTGAGCGCACAAATCGAGCTTCATGCAAACCTGCAACACTGGTAATCCCGCTTCGGAAAAAAAAAAAAAAGGTCTGAAAGTGTCTGATATTGTCTGATATACCAGTTCATTGATAACACGTTCTATGGACATGTGTATCGATGAATGGCTACTTTGCCTCATTTTCCAAGTACGGAATACACTTTCTCTAAGTCCTAACTCGTCAAGATATAAGAATCAAATACTTCACATTCCAAATTCCTTGGTTGGTAATCAAACGAGACTGTACATGTACGAATTTACAATTTAACACCGGCCCCAAGTTCATAGTTCTCCCGGTGATAGCACAGGCTCATTCTTTTAGGACCTGACAATCTCAAAGACCGCTTCCGGAGGATACCTAGGGGGTTCGACCGGTTGAAGAATCAACCTCTTGATTTCAATCTATGGGTACAAGAATTTGTAATGAGCTAGTACATTCCGACACTTGTTCAGCATACCTGGTTCTCCTCGGTTGGATTTTTATGCTCAGGCGCAGAGCTAACCCAGAATTTTCCATCATCTGCGGATTTGATGCTAACGAGAAGAGAATTTATTAGTCCAGCGAGCTGGAATGGAGCGTGTCACTACTTACACGTATAAGCTGAACCCTGCCGATATCACACTTTCGATCTTCCATTTGGTCGGTCTCTCGCCGTTTAAGAGGGCGAAGAGGTACTCTTGTCCTTTGTGTGGAATCGCAGCTGTCGGTGCACCCCCCGGATTGCTGAGGATGTATCCGTCCCCGACGCGTTCAATGTTCCACTGCAGCCATAGATTAGTTATCCATAACGCCAAAAAACTCGGGGGGGGGGGGGGGGGGGGGTCATTTTCAAAACCTTACCGGCTGCTCTTCAGCTCCTTCAGGGAGCGTGTAGACGGCCTTGGGATTTAAGCTCTTGTCCTCGATGTGGAAGCGGGAGACGGGGAACCTGAGGTTTCGAATGAAGTAGGTACCGCTGCTCAAAGTGTCCATTTTGTCGATGTTGTATCACAAGTGGGTGAACTGGAGGTGAGAACAGCAGACCCATGACGCCCTTTATACAATGTTTCACGGTGAACTACGTCAAAGCTCGCGTCATTTCTTCCACCGTGCTGAAATGACCCAAAGGGAAACGGCTTTTCGAGCCTCCGGAGGTATGTTCAGTCAAGCCATTTCCTGGGGATCCTCCTTCCTTCCTTGCGATACGTATATATTGTAAAAGCGTGAATATCACTAAATATCATCTGTCACCCTCGATTTCATAACTCCCTATCACGTCGAAAAGTGTTCTGAACACGCAATAATGAAATCGAAGAACGACTTACATGGAAACAGGGTAGACAGCGGGGACATGATGAACATACAGATTCCGTGGAAGGGAGCGATATAACTGCCATGATGAAGTACTATTGCAATCTTGCGGCCCCAGAGGACGGGACCGGAGAGGATGCCAGATATTTTCAAGTTGGGAACAAGATCTCTGCGATAGCTAGATGTCGCCGGATAGGTGAATGTTTTATTAGGGGTAGTCAGAGTGGTCGATAGAGTGATTATCCAGAGTCGGTTCTGGGTTATGAAGCGTCGTCAGAATCGTTAATGACTCTGACCACCCCCCCCGAAATACGAAAGTCGATTCTCGCAGCCGATTTAGGGGTTACGGATTCGTGGGTCGGGAACGTGGGAACAACGGGTTGATGGGCGGTTAAAAAGGTCCAGAATTCGATATCCAGAATCGGAATCGAATCGCTGGAACGCCTCGCGAGGAGTTCCGACAATCGTCGATTCTAAATGTCTGAATCAACTTTGGAATCACCTCAAAATCGTCCACTCTGACTTACCCCTATCATGTACCTCGATTTTGGACCAGTCCATTGATCAGCTGGCAGCAACCCGCAACACGACTTCTCTTTGACGTGTTACTTGGACGTAAAATATTATGATCAGTTTTTGATAGATGTTGTTCCATGTACCTTTCCAAAGGTGTATCAATTTGGGTCCTTGACTTTCATCGACATAAAGAATGGAGAGGATTGAACAACCGAACACGTTTTCAAGGTGAGGGGGGCTTTTTTATCTACCACCATTTTGGGAAGAACAAACAATTTTCACAAAAGGAGGCTTTGCCCCAAATCTCCGACCCTAAGACACCTGCTTACTCCGAATTCGTTGGACTTCAATTTGTATCGGTTGCGGCGAAGCGGTAATGCGAGCAGCGTCTATCACATACTTTAGTCACACATAGCCTTCTTTTTGTCCACATACGGCCGTTCGATTTAATTCCTGTAAACCCGCTTCCTAGTCCTTAATAGAACGAGGTATTCCTTATGATTGCAATTGTCTGCTTTCATTTTCAAGCAATCTTTCCCTACTGGCCTATTAGGACAACTATTCCACCAGCAATTGACCCCCATCGCTCCTGTTCTCTCTATCCTGGTATCATCCGAGTCTCCTGAAGGTGCCTCCTCGATTCTTCGGCAATACATGCATCCTTTGTATTCAAATCCTCAGGCGATTTGGGAATTCGTGGTGGACAAGGTCAGGGAACGGGTTATAAGGCTTTCGCCCTTTCGGCAGGCTCGTGCGCCTTCCTCTGCTTCCATTCCATTCCATCCCTGTACCCCCAAGCATTATCCATTCCTTCTTCAGAATCCTCTCTTGCTGTCTCAGGTCCTCCTCTGCGCTCCCAGTCACTTGCTAAACGTGCCAGCTCAAGTGTAACCAGTCCCAGTCATCCTCCAATTTCAACCTCTAGTACATCCCCCCCCTTCCTCCCAGAATCTTCCTAGCCCTCGTCCCCCAACCTTTACGCCGCTCGTCAACATTTCACTTTTGATCCCTTTCGGGTCTAATCTTTTAACGCAAGATCAAAGAATCCACCTCCTCGTACTGTAACTACTGTACCTTACCTCCGATAACCGCTCGAACGAAAAAATCGCGTCGCGAACATTCCACGGTGGCAACTGCCCATGGATAGGATAGGATAGGATATGAATTATACATGGTAAGTTGCGATAACCCTACACCCGTGGGACGTGATGCGCACAGCGCATTGTGGGCGCAGGAGAATTGATAATTTATGGAATTATGTCGGATCCTGTTGTGGCTGTGTATAATTTATTTGTTGAACCCGCGGTGCTTTACCATTCTCGTTATGGTCTCATCTAGAAGAATCAAGTTACCTGAAAGTCAAGATCGATGTTGAGAGTAGGCCGGGAGAGACTCGCGCGGCAGGTACTCGGAGCCCCGGCACTTGGGCGGAAAAACATAGTAACAGTGGAGAGTGATGAGGGATTTTAAGAACCAGAAACGCCGGGCAAGCGTGTAGAGGGCCGGAAAGGAGCAAAAAGAGACAAGGAGAGACAGGCGCGAAGGGGGGCTGAAAACACGAAACAAGGACGCTGTATTTCATGAAGCTTGAAACGCAGTAGATACACAGGTAGCACTGCACTGATGCGACATTTTAGCTGAAATATGGGTGTATGAAATAACCTTGCAATGAGCTTGCCGGTAATCCCGGCGTATATATACTTAGCCATTATCAAAGAAACAAAATTATCGCTGGTCGATCTTTTTCTTTTTCTTTTGCAGAGCGAAAGCCCCCCCCCCTTCTGAACCTCATCATGTCCTATTTTACGAAAGATCTACTCGTTTTGGTTCTAACCTTAATTCTGGCCGTTCATGCTGCTCCGTACCCTGCTGTGAATCATCGAGATGTCGTGAGTGCCAGGAGATACTCATTTTCTCGTCAATTGAATAGACGGTCAACAGCGTATAATTGGAAACGCCGTAAGATCCAATAATGATCAAGATCAAGTTTTCAATACGAGCTTCCAATACGAGCCAGGTCGGCTCGCCAGGAGAGCCTTGATTCAGAACCGTCCTACATGGCTGCTTTCAGAGTTTAATGAGCCGAAAATGCTGACGGACGCAGACAAAAAGGTCTTTGGTGAGTGTTTCGTTAGTACTCAGCCTTTCGAGTATACGAAGCTGATCATAGCCTGCATAACTAGATTCAGAACTGAAAGATCTCAAACTGGGTTCGCAATTGAAGCTCACCGCTGACACGATGCACAACGGAGGAATTTGGAACGTGAAGAGGTACAAAGGGTACAGCGGCTCACCAGGCGATTTGCTCCTCAAAGTCATTTCTCTCGATCTATCCAAGTCGGATGAAATGTTTCGCAGAAATTTGGACTACCTCAACTACGGAGAAGTCAAAGCACTCAAGCAAGTCGGCGATTTTGTTGCATCGGGCTACATCAAGGACCCGGGACTAAGCACCCTGAAGAATTTGAAGAACAAGGTTACATCCAAGCCCCCGAGTCACAGTCGTGTCATTATAATGAAGAAGAAGGATGGAAGGACTCTTCTTGATATGAATGCCTATGCGCACTTGAGTTCATCTCAGTTTGAGACATTTGCAACTTCGGTGAAGGAACTAGCGTGCAAGGCAGCAGCAGAGATAGCCGCAGACAAGGGAGTTCTTCACGGGTGAGGATTTTGCTATTTTGAATCAACTTGTACAGCAGACGTTCGATTCTTTCATTCAGTGATCTCAATGTAGGAAATATCTTAATCACGATGGACCGTGAGACTCATCATCCAGCTTCTGTTAACCTTGTCGACTGGGGACTGGGGAACTGGGTAAGCAAGGGGGTAAAGGTGGACGAGGTGGTAAGTGCTTCCCTTAATATTTGACGCTCGAACTATTAACTAGATAACCGTTGGTACTAGTACCGATACTGTCTGAAGATAACAAGTTTTCGTTCCGATTGAGTCGGGCCCGGGGTTCGGCGCGGTGAATTCGCAGAAGGTGGTCACGAAAGTGGTTTCTAGTGTAACTGCATAGCTACGAGAGTCGACGAACTTGAAACACTGCTAAATAGTACAGAGACGTACAGTCACGGGTTCCGGGAAATAGTATCGCATCCGCTACTACAAATAAGATAACAAACAAAAGAAAGTGATTAGCTGCAAAACAAAATGTAAAGAAACGAGTGTTCTCCAGAATCTGCGCTTACTATCCGAAGCTTCGCCGCCACGCCAATAATAAAGACCTTCTGCTGTCGGTGATTGATCCAGCTCGATCCACTACACACCCTGCCGCGATGTCTTTTGCCTCAAAACCCGTCAAAAAAAAAAAAGAATTAGGTGCTTCTCTTCCACCCAAACATACTCGCCTTGGTGTTGCTTTCTCAATCCCTATCGTTACTCAGCTAACCACAATAACCTCATCGCCGGGCCATAGCACTGCTCTCCCTGGAATGGTATTCACCCCCGACTGCATTCAACAGTATCCTTACTCAAGGTTGGGCACCTGGAGATACTTGTTTCAAATTGTACGTGCACGTTTCGCTCGTGCATGGCAATGTGACTTCAATACTTATGTAATCGCTCGATTCAAACTAGCTATTGTACAACTGAAAGAACTAGAAAAAAAAAAACTACTGATTTGGGCAGGGGTGTATTTACCGTTGTAAGTAGACCTTGACCCATTCTTCGAATTTAGGCTGGAACAATTTCGAAGAGTTGGTTCAAGGGATACGTCGGAGGATCACTTTTGCCAACGATTAACACCTTAAACTGAATCTATATGTGTCAAAGGGTTTGGGTTTGGGTGAGACTCGGTACATCTCCGAAGTGTCGCGTCACATACTTGAGTCTCCTCGCTGGGAGTTCCGGGTTCAGAACTAACCCAGCCTTTTGCCACATCGTCTGCGGATATAATGCTACGAGAGAATGGTGGGGTCAATGTTATGGTAACGAGCTGAGAGTAAATAGCCCGAACTCACAGGTATTGAGCGGTGTGCGGTGCGCTAGGTGGAATATGTTTGATCAAGTTCCATTCGGTGGGTTTCTCGTCTGGGTTTGGCTGTAAGATGGCGAAGACCAACTCTGTGCCATTGCGTTCAATCACGCCGGTTGGGTCACGGCCATTCTTGAGAAAGAATCCGTTTCCGTGGTGTTCAATGTTCCACTGCCATATAGAGGTTAATACTACTGCTGCGTAAGAGAATCGATGTGAGTGCATACCACAAGCTCTTCAGAGCCTTTGGGGAGCGTGAAGACCGGCTTGGGATTGAGGCTGGAGTCCTCAATCTTGTTGCGGGTGACAGGGAACCCGCGGTTGCGAATGTAGTAGGCGCCATCGCTCAAAGTGTTCATTGTAGTCGATATTAAAGTATCAAGTGGGTGAACTGGATGTGTAAGAGAAAAATGGTGGCCTTTTATACGACATTTTTTTATAGCTTATGCCACAAGCAGCCGCTGCGCTACTTTGAGGGATAATGGTCAAAAGCAATGTTTGCTGGGACTAAAACCCAAAATTGACGGTGTCACAAGCGTTCAATATTCTTCCTTAGGTCTCTTCTTTGCGAGTTAAAGTTTGGTATTCCAAATATTTCGTCTGATTTTATCCAAGTGGATTACAGCCTCTTCCGCGGAGTGGACAGATCGTGAATCGTGATGATCGAATGGAAATAACATCCCGTTCTTACAGTATTAGTAAGTGCCAAACTTGGTGGCAGGCATGTAACTGATTGTGTTCAAATTATGCCATAGGTGGTTGTGATGAACTCATTTTACTTCAAGAATACATACTTTCTACTCGGAACGTGCCATAGTATGCCAGTCACGGTGTCGCTTACTACTCCGGCCTTGCTCAGGAATACTTGTAAGTGTGAACATGTGTAATAATTCGTAGTCTTTACCATTTGGAATACTTTGTTCCAGGGTGTGACCGTGACAACATTGAACAAATTTTAAAAGAAGTTGGCCGCGGTCTATGCAGCGAGCGCTAGTACCGTCCTCATTTTTGGCTGGCCAACCTCTGTGGCCTCCTCTTTGGCCAGACAATTTGTGGCTCCTATAGTATACTTGTGAGAGTGGGCCGTCGCGAGAAGCTCGCGCGGCAGGTACGAGTCCGCATCAGAGAGTGGGGTACTGGTAAGGTTAGCCCTAACACTACTATATCCTAGTAGCTTATGGAAATGTACAGAGCGAGAGTAAGCAGACGCGATACGCAGCCTGGTGAAGCCTGAGCAAGGCTAAGAATGCCCGGAGGACAAGCGGATATGGGAAGTATTGGTCGGGTGACAAGCGAGGTCATGCAGAAAAAGACGCACGTTGGAGCGGAATATCAATGGAAACGCATGTCCCCATTTGGCAACAGTTACTAAATACGGAGAAACTATTGTCGCCACAAGGACGGACCGACACTACCTACACTTCGTTCCGGACTCGTAACTTATATTTGTCGCTCGATGTTGTTTTTCTCTTTGTGTCCTTTTTCTCTCTCACACATATCAACTTGAAAACTCCGCAATTTTCATGACAGATGTGAGAAAATGTTCTCTCTTCTACCTCTTTCACCTTCCAAAGATGAGTCGTGTTAACTTGAACATATATACAGATAGGAGTTGATTGAAGCCGAGAAGAACATTTCGAGGTGGACTTAAACTCTATCTTTCTCTTTCCCACTATCATTTCCGGAAAGACTTGCGACTACCGATGAAAGATATGCCGCTGTGACAACCCAATTACTCGTAAATAGTGTAAGCTCGTTGAACGTCCGACCTCAATGTAGGTTCGTTTATCCTCAGGGCGGATGCTTGTTCATACTACGAGGACTCTGTCAAACGCAGGCTACTACGTTCAAAGGCGCGGCAATTTCTTGATTTTTTTCCCAGCGTAATTATACAAACTACTGAAACACCGACTTGTACGTGATCAACTTTACACAACAAGTGCTGACGGTAGAGGGCACGCTCTTCAGGCTCTGGCTATCTCGAAGACGGCCTCCGAAGGATACCTAGGAGGTTCAACCGGCTGAAGAATCAACGTCTTGACTTCAATCTATGGAGCGAGAATTCTAGATGAGTCGATTCAGCACTTCCAGGTATTATGCGCCATACCTGATTCATCTTAGTACTAGGAGCGTCCGACTCAGGGGCAGAGTTAACCCAGAATTTCCCACTATCCGCAGCTTTAATGCTAATCATAAGCTTACGTTCAGTTTTCATTGCAATGAGCTACTGCTGAACGGGCGTGTCAACCCCACACCTACACGTATAAGCTGAACCCAGCCGATACGACACTTTCGATCTTCCATTTGGTGGGTTCCTCACCATTTATGACGGCAAAGAGATACTCGTGTCCTTTGCGTGATATTGCAGCAGTTGGGGCACCGTTCGGATTACTGAATACGTAGGCGTCCCCGATGCGTTCGATGTCCCACTACATCCATAGATTGTAAATAATCATCGAGTTAAAGGATAACCAACAGCTCACCGACTGTTCGTCAGATCCCGGGGGGAGTGAGTAGACGGGCTTAGGGTTCAAGCTTGCGTCTTCGATATGGTAGCGGGAGACAGGGTTCCTGAGGTGTCGAATGTAATATTTACCGTTGCTCAAAGCCTCCATTGTCGGTGTTGTATCGGGTGGATAGTGGATATTGGACTGGAAGTGTACATGAAGACATGATGCCTTTTATTATACACGATGTTTCGTGAGTCATGTTACATAGAGCGGTGTCGTTATACTTGAAAGAATTTTTTACAAGGAAATAGCACAGTTCAGTTGAAATTGGAAGGAAGCGAAACGTTTCCTCAAATCTAAACCCCAGAATCGAGGGTCCTGCCACATGAGGTTGATTAAATATACTCGCCACATCTTGGGAAGAGTAGGATACCTTTGGGATTGCTTCTTACCGGTCTAAGTGCTCCTTGTGACAGCAGGCTGCAGCTTTCAGATGGTTTTAGACAAAATAGGCAAGCGAAAAACAAGGATGAGTAAAAACTTCAGTGATGAGAATAAATGCATATCAGGCTTTCTAGTTGACTCTGACACGTCATGGTCGAAAACATGTATGTGAGTAATCGACTCGCCAATCCGAGTCACCACTACTTGGGAGCCGTCGTGGCACATGGCCTCGTTCCATTACTTGGTACGTACACTCCCTGTATATTCGGCACGCAACTCGCTTCAGCAGCGGTTTTTGTGAGCTTGCTAGTCTTGACAGTGGACACATGTTCTACACAAGTTCTATACACCCTTCGAAAGATGTGCTTCGTGAATCTTAGATTCTTATTTTTACCGACCATTTTCGGAAGGGCTGGTCCGACCTGGAAAATACCGAGCAGGCAGCTGGATGGAAAAGCACGGAGTCAGCCTAGGGCCAACGTACTCGAGATTCCAGCGGAAGGCGCAACACTGTTCGTTTCCACATTTCGAGTACACGGTCCTCATGTCATTTTGAATTGCTTATTGCTGTTTCCGGAAGGACTTCAAACTACTAAATGGCGCTTGAAGGACAAAAACGAACATCCAAGTCCGTGCCGACAAACGAACAGTCTCACTAACGGTATTGCACGACCGTTTTTATCTCTGCAAGATGTAATGATAAAATGATGTTATCGCCGAACGGAACTTCGAACCGAAACCGGCTGCCGATATCATGTGGCGGCATCATATCCTCAGTTCCTCAAGTCAACCACCATGGCCGTCGCCTCCACCGCCGCTTCCGATTCTGTTGGAAATGACTATCCCCGCGAGGTTATCACAAGCTCAACATTCTACTTGGACTTTGTCATATTTCAAGTCTGGAATTCATCTTCGTCTGTTGCACACCATTTTAACCCTCAGACTCTGACAGGTAGAGAACGTCTTGTACCGGCTTCCTCGTTCCAGACTCATCAGATTCTCGCCTGTTTTCGAGGACCTATTCTCTCTGCCTCAAGGTGCTGCCGATGAAAAGAAAGTTGAAGGAACTTGTGACGAAAATCCTATTCGCCTCGAGCAAATTAAAATAAAAGATTGGGATTGTCTTTCGGTGTTTTTATTGAACAGGTATGGGAATCACTTTCAGCTTCTCTCTGTCTACACAGACGTTCATATTATCATAAGCGACGCCCTACCTGGTTAACTATCTTGCCCAGATTTCAATAAGCTCCTCAAGTTTGACGATCCGGTGCGTAAATCTCTCTCGCTCGAACCTGTCAAATCCCTCGACTCTTCATTCCTTGCCTAGTCGAGCTGATTGCACGATCCCCCCAATCACCCACAAGAACTCTCTGATTTGGGTATCGAATATGCCCTGAAAGTCATCTCTATCAGAGAAAGGACATACAATGGCGATGGGTCTCATGGAAAATTTAGATCAGAAAAAGTCAAGTATATCGCACCACCTTAATCACCTGCATGGAAAGGCATTGTGAGGATAATAGCTGCTACCTTTACCGACCACGACGAGTACTACACGTAATATCACTGTCTTTTATTGGGCCTGTGCTTGACGATTTGAACAGATCTCCATTTATAGTCTTTTTCAAAGAGAATTTATCGTATCCCGCTTCTCCCGAGATTTATACTCGACACGAGGAAACCCTTTTATTCAGAACCTTGACTACGCCGCTCAAGCGCAGTCGCCCTCGAATGGAAGTTCCATTTCTATGGGTAACAACATTTATTTGCGTTCGACGCTATACCAACTCGTGATCCACTTGTAGGTAACATCTTTCCGGTAAGGTTCCGCAGTTCGAACTCCAGCAATTATATATGACGCTGAGGTATCTGAGCTGATATTCTATACACTGCAGACAATGTCTGACTCGTTCGGCCCCTTTCGAGCCCGTACCCCACCTGCACCCTCCTCTACGGTCCTGAGACCTGTACCCCTCTTTTTCTCGAAAGCTGCATCCCCCTCTATCTCAGCTGACATCGATGAAGTCACTTTATCCACGGGCCGTTCAGTCAAAATAAACTCAGCGTTCTACTTCGACTTTGTTGTATTTCAGGTACTTACGACTCACGAGCGGCACATGTCTGGAACACAAACTGAAGGGATATACTATTTCTTCTAGGTCGAGCAGGTTCTTTACAAATTACCTAGACATAGATTTACCGAGGAATCGTCGGTTTTCGCGGATATGTTTGCACTTCCCCAAGGCGCCGAAAAGCTAACTGAAGGATCCGACAATGATAACCCCATTCGCCTAGAGCAAACGCAAAGAAAAGATTGGGATTGCTTGTTAAAGCTACTGTTTCATCGGTATTGAAGCTGCCGTCTCTGTTCTGCATGTCCTAAAACCATTACTAAGGATGACCTGCATACAGAAACCAGCCTGGACTTCTCGAGCCCAACTTCAGTTTCGACGAATGGGTGTCTGTACTCAGTCTCGCGACGAGATGGGAAATGAACTTTATTCGAGAAACCGCCATCGAGCGTATCGCGCGGTTTACCAACTCGGCCAAAAAAATCGCCGTAGCTCGACAATATCAAGTTTACAGAATTATCTTACCGTCACTGGTAGTTCTAGTCGGAAGAACGGAACCGCTTTCAGCTTCCGAGGCTGCAGATTTGGGATTAGAGTGTGCGATGAAGATCTTTTCCATTAGGGAGCGTTGCCAGGATAACAGTCAGGGATATAATGGGTTCCGTCAGCGCAAGCTTGCGCTTGATACCAGTACCCCCAATTCTGGGAACTGGAATTCAATCGTTATTGAGATTCAGAATGTGTTTGTTGATCATGACGAGTATTACAAGTGAGGAGATATTACTTCTTGTGCTATGAAACTTGTTGTACGAAACTTGTTGTTGTAAGTAAATATGGATGTATTCTGTTTCTTGGAATCATACGCCTCGACCGCCTCTTAAGTTCCGATTCTGTTGGAAATGACAATCTTCGCAGTAGGTATGGAAAACCCTTTCGGCTTTTCTTCGATATTTCATCAGTGATTGTTAGATTTGCTAGTTCCTACGTAAGTACACAAATAACCTCAGAACGTAGATAGAGTTCTCTTTACCTAGTTCCTACGTAAGTACACAAATAACTGTAGGAAATAGTAAGTATAAGATATGAAAGAAATGAGAAGTCACGTACCCTCAGAACGTAGATAGAGTTCTGAGGGATACGATCGTCTGAATAACAATATATATACTAAATGAGTAAGATAGGGAGAAATATAAGGAGGAAATATGAGCCTAAACCTACGATACCCGCACGGAAGTAAACATGGAAGGATCGGAGACTTAGCAGAGAAATGGAAATACATATGCCTCAGGACGGCACGCCCACATGACCGACGCGCTATACGCTGTCCGTGATTCCGGATCTGACACTCCCCCTGACGTCCTGAGTTTTCCAATCCAATCCAAGAGCCGAAACGATCCGTCGGTGTTTGTCCTTAGGCAAGGATTTCGTCATCATATCGGCCAGATTCTGTGAACTTGAGACGGGGAAAATGGCGACTTGCTTCTTTTCAACAATATCTCGAGTGAAAAGATACTTCGTGTCGATGTGTTTTGAAAGATTATGCTCCCGATTCGTTTCCGAAATACTAATCGCCCCGAGATTGTCGCACATAATTGGCAACGGCTCCCCCTCAATGCCTAGCTCAATTTCCTCTAGCCAGCTCCTGATCCACATCGCCTGTTGAACGCCCCTACACAATGAAATGTACTCGGCTTCGGTAGAGGATAGAGCTACCCCGGTCTGTCGCTTGCAGGACCACGATACAGGCGACCCATTCACAAGAA
>JAACJN010000262.1:0-61732 GCA_013368555.1 Collybiopsis confluens | reverse complement strand
ATGTACTCAATCGAAGACGGGGACTGGAAAACATTTACCACTGAGCAATGAAAGCTGTGAGATACTTCGGACGGAGATGAGTGAAGATATTTTGGGAGAGGGTCTGTGTGATCTTACAATGAAGAACAATTGGGACTGAATGATGGTGACCGGCGTGAGTCGATTGAGTTGAACATTGATGTATCGAGAGAGTTGTAGACTTGGAGCTCACCGGAGCAGTACTATTCCAAACAGCTCTATATCAGCCCAAACCGCAAACCATAGTATCGATAAAGGCTTACAAAACGATGATATCGAGCGACGCTGGATTGTTGAAGCGCTCTACGTAATCTACGTAGATCTGGTGGCTAATAAAGGTAAATTCCAGAGATGCCAGAGTGCTGGAGGATGAGAGTGTGAATATATGAGACCTAATAAAGAATTTTTTCATTTGAGGTCGGAAACGTACCCGAGAGCCGCAACAGTCCCTTGATTATTTTCGAGTCCTTTCCGCTGTGAGAGTGAAAATACTGGGCTACCAGTAGCTTGCAACAAATGTTAAGTTTTTTTCGATCGACAGATTGAAGGGTAAGATATCCAAATACCATGGCCACTCCGTAAAAGCTGTTAGAGAAGATGATTAATAGGATTTCAAGGACGCCCCAAACTAGCTCTCGTACAAGGCATCGAGCATGTATGCAATCATCTGGCATCCCCATGTTTCGGTGAAAGTGGGGATGTGTTCAGCGGGACCGGCCATAGTGACGACTGAGGTTTTGGTGGTGGAGGGTTGGAAAGGATTTATATCCCACTCGGAAAGAACGAAAAGCTGGCTTAGCCCTGTTACGGTGGCGGGATAACACCTGACAGCAATGCCGTAACGGGAGAAAGAATTGAACATGTCAAACTGCGTTGTGGGAGGAGATTAATGAGCCACATGGATGGTGAGATGATTCCTTGATTTTTTCTTTCTTTTGACACGAGAGATCTGCGAAACAGATGGTGCTGTCGGTGGGCTCCAAATAACGCGCAGTGCGTGGGATCACAACTACCACAACCCAAAACCAAACTAAACCCAAAAACGTGTTTAGGTAAGTTAGGACGGGTTCCGCCTTATCAATTTTATAAAGGTGCGAGCGTGCTTGTCAAAGGTTACGCGGGTTCCGCAAGAATCTATCACTTTTATCTTTTCTTTATCCACAGGAGCTAGGGCTCAACTGCTTCGGCGTTCGACTACGGTGTAGCCTAACTAGGTTTTGTATAACTTTGAATCGCTTTCAGTCAAAGTAGGGGCGCACTGGCCTTCCTAACTCAAACCAAACTCGAAACGGACTTTTGCCAGTGACGAAGGGGCTAGGGCTCAACTTCCTCGTATGGACTTTGGATAGATCGACGAAGGGGGGCAAGGGCTCAACTTCCCAACGAAGATAGGACAACTTTGGTATATACTCGGTTTAGTTCACCACAACCTGAACCGGACTAACACAATGCGAGGGAGCTAGGGCAATCGACCTCGACTTTCCAACTTTGGTATATACTCGGTTTAGTTCACCACAACCTGAACCGGACTAGCACAATGCGAGGGAGCTAGGGCAATCGACCTCGACTTTCCAACTTTGGTATATACTCGGTTTAGTTCACCACAACCTGAACCGGACTAGCACAATGCGAGGGAGCTAGGGCAATCGACCTCGACTTTCCAACTTTGGTATATACGCAGTCTAGTTCACCACAACCTTGACCGGGCAAATTTCGTAACTTTTCTTTTCTTTTCTTTATTATTGGCTACACAGGAGTTTTCTCGCTGGTTTGCACTTCTCAGACGCCCACTCCGGCAGATACTGAGCAAAATATAATGTATGGTGAGATCCGCACTGGGTAATCTAGAGTTAGGATACATACGTGCGGAGTATATATACTGTAAAATAATAAATAATACTAAAATCCTCAAACCCAAAATAATATTCAAGAAAATGTTGAAACGTCGACTCCACTTCCAATTCCATGTAAACCGATCACCTGGATAGTCCTTCCTAACTGGTTTTCGTAGGATCCTTCCATTTCGAGTAAGAGGTCCGATGAATCGGATGGGTAAACGGATCGGCTAACTTGTCCAGAGCAGAGTTAGAGCGTCCTGATAATTCCTTCATCATTTAGCCACACTCCGGTCTCTAGTTCCGCAGTATAGCTTGAGTCATAACTGAGCTGGCATCGGAATGTCGGTACCGGTCCTTGTGGACTACGGCCTAACTCTCCCAACGTACTCAAAGGTACTTCCAACAATTCCCTCGTTGAGGTCTGAAGTGTTCTAGCTTCTCGTTGCATATCTTTTCATGTATGTTGCATGTATCAACACTTAAGCATATCATATCATTTCATTTCTTTGACTTTTCATTCCATCTGGTACGAGTACTCAGTATCATCGAATAGTACCTCGGGTGAAACCAAGTTAGAACTCGATAAGAGCCACTGGAATAAGTGCCACGTGTCAAATAGCCTCGCAGGTCTTCGATCCCTTGATACGAAGCCAGTAACTAGCTTATATATGAGACCCTTGGCGGGTTATGGGTGAGTCTGCTAACTTCCGAGAGTTAGGACCAAGTTCTCATAAGCCATCTATATGAAGATGTGTATGGTTTACCATCGACCAAGGTAAACAGAGTTAGGACGCATGGTCCAACCCTCGAGTAATCGCACACATAGTTGCCTAACTTGTTAACTGACGACTAGGGCTCGTCTCAGCTCTCAAGTATACTTTCCTAACTTGGAAAGTCGTACTTTGGATGATTTCACGCATGTACGCAAAACAATTGCATCATCTCCCCCAAACTAAAAGTTCTGACCGTCCCCGGTCATAGCTTAACTCTGGGTTCAATTCTGTGCATCCACCTCTAAGTGCCTAGCACTATTTAAAGAGGAACTTAACACGCTTTTACTTTTCTGTGTCATCTCTTATCATATCTTGCCGAGTCCGGCCTCTTCCCATAGTACTCGCTTTGATCCCGAGACTCATATCAATCAAATTGGTTCGTCAATCAAATTGATCTCCGAGCTTATTTCCAATCGATTGTATCAGCCACTTTGGCGTCGCATTTCTCTTCAAAGAGCAGTTATAATACTGCTCTTCGCGGTATGGCTTCCTTTTAAGCACGGGATTTATTATAGATCAGATCTTGTATAAATCTGATGATGGGTTAGGGTTGGAGTTCATTATAAAGCCTGACTCGGTTGAAAATTTCGAACAAGTCCGTTCTTTCTTCTCTTTCCCTATGTCTCCCACCAAGTTCTATCTCCCTAACTCGAAGAAGACCGCCAACGAGCTCGTTGAGGCCTTGGGCTTCGAGTTCAAAGAAGAACCTCCCTTGTCTTTCTTTGACGTCGTCGACTTCGCTCCCGAAAACATCGACGCCTATCAGTACCCGTCCATTGCCACTGAAGACCCTTTCTTGGTCAGCAACGACCCTCCTTCCAGCTTTTACCCAGCAAAGCTAGCAAAATGGTATAAGCCTGTCGAAGACGCCACTGGCCTAACTTACGCCAAGGGCGTCGACCTCTACCGTGCCACCAATTCGATATCCCGCGCGTTCAAAAGCGTGTTTGCACAGCGAAATCGAGCGTCCGAAAAGGACTTGCATACTCGCATCGAATCGGCGTTGTCAACGGCGCGTCCTGCCCTGGTACGTTCACATTTCCTTTCATTGCTTCTTTTTAATTTTTTAATTCCTTTTTAGACTTATATGCACCAGTTCTGGGCGTCGTGCACGAACTGTCCCAATTTTGCTGTTTTGATAAAGGGCATGGCCCAGTATCTTGTCATTACTTATGGCGACTCGTCCAAAAGAACGTCGCAGCTTAAAGGCTGGAAGTACTCAGAGGAGGAGATGGAAAACCTCGAGGTAAGTTCCAAATATCTCCCTCTTCGTATCCTAACTAATATCTTTTCATTTCATTCTTGTCCAGCGAAAATTTCAGTTGTCCGACGATGAGTATCCCGACAAACCCCCGATTCCACTTGATGACGTTCATCGAGGGCTTATCTCTATGGAATGCCATAGGAGATAGAGCTAGTGAATGGCTCACATTCCCGGGCCAAACTTCCCCTCTCGCTCGTTCTTCCAACGATTCTTCGAAGGAGGCAGAGCCAAAAGAGTCTAGGAAGTCTCCAACACCTCGTTACCCATCTCTGGATCCTTTCCAGGAGGCGGTAGCGGCGAGTTCGGTCCCCAAGAAGGTAAACGGTTCCCTTTCTTTGTCGTATATTCGTCCTAACTTATTCTTCTTTCATATAGCGGTCAGACCCCTCTGCAAGCAAGAGCAAGGGTAAAGCTCTCCCCGAGGTCCCATCAAGATCTTTAAAGCGATCCAGGAATGCCAAGGAGGAGGAGGAGGACGCCGAGGAGGAGACGGATTTAGTCTTGGACCCAGACGAGGACGAGTCCCCAAGTAAGTTCCTGATCCTAACTTGATTCCGCAAATTCTAACTATTTTCTTTTCAGAAAAACGCGTCAAATCCTCCGTTCCTACGGCAAAGTTTGTCCTTCCTTCTCATACTTCGCGTCGTACGCTGATAAGTACTCCTAGACGGCGTACCACGCGTCAGGTATAACGCTTTTCTTTCTAACTTTAAAATATTTATTTCATTTCATTTTTCTTTAGCATATGTCTGGAGTCGTCATCAAGCCTGAGCCTGGGTCAAGCAAGAGACCGGCCCCTGCACCAAGAACTAAATCTCGGGTGGTTGCCGCAGCGGCTCGCAAGTCCCCTTCTCCGGCTTCATCGCCGCCGCCAGTTACGAAAGGAAAGCGAACCCGAACCAAAGCCTCGGCTGGAGTTAGGGAGAAGGTCTCGACAGGTTCTTATCGGCCTTCAACTACCCCAGTCCCGGGCTTCGCAGGTGTCGCTGTCACCACTAAAGGTGACCCCCTCTTGATTGCAGAGCAGTTCGTCCCCAAAGAAACGAACTTTGGCGACGAGCCTAACTCGAATACGGTGCGTTTTTCATTTACTTTGTCTTTTCCTAACTAATAGTTTGCTTCCATTTCTAGAACGGTCCGAAGCTTAGGACGCAAGTTGCCCATGTCAACATCGACAAACGGCTCCTTGGTGTCGGCAGTCTTGTTGGAGTTCACAGCTTCAACATGAACTACTCCGACATCCCAAAAATGGCCTATCCCCTTCCACAGGTAAGTAACTTTTCATATTCTTTTCTTTTCATCGCGTCCTAACTTAGCATTTTTAGCCAGCTCGCCTGTCGCCGTCTGGTGTCGATCAGCGATGCACCGAATGCATTCGTCTGAAGACTACCTGCAACTACGAGAAGCCACACATCCGTTGTGGGACCTGTCAGGCCAACAAGACGAAATGTCTCAAGACTTTGGACTTGGAGGAAGGGCTGCCGGTCATGAACGCCATGATCCAGCAGTTTAAAACTGCTCCCAACAGTATGTCCTTTTCTTATTCTTTTGCATAATCATTTCCTAACTTCGTTTTTCTTCTGACTTAGATGCCCAAGCTCAATTTGAGACTGCTCGGGACGCTCGTGCCGCGCTCATGATGGCTCACGAGGCGCTTGATTCCCAAGTCAAGGCCATCGATCGCCTAACCGAACACTTCGTACAGTGTTTTGGTTCGTTCTCTGACAGCATGAGCGATCCAATGATTGTTCTCAAGAGTCTGGGATCTACCGCGGGAGACGAACCGGTGGCTCGCTTCTCTTACGAACACTTTAGCTTCCTCGCTACCGTGTTCAACTGGAATAGTCCCCTCAATTTCAGCAAGATCGAAACCGGCGACCGGACTCTCCAAGAATGGCTGGAACTTGTCCGAGATTCGCTCGACAAGGTTCCTGGGCCTTCCTCTCCCATTCCTAACTCCTTCCTAACCGCTCTACCCGATTCCTCGGCTGCTACCCTCCTAGAGGATAGCATTGCTATCGCGAGTGAATCAGTGGTAGACATCGGGATCGCGGATGCTGATGGGTCTGGGTCGAGGGACTAGTCGATCGTGTAGGCTTTTTCATAGCGCATGGGTCGAGTCGAGGGTGCCAATTTCGTGGTACCTTCGGCTCTTTGTAAATTTTCTTTTTATATTGTCTGAACGCTCTTTCAGGTATTCCTAGGTAAACGTTGCTAGGACTCCTGTTTAGAGTAAAATTTGTATTTTTACTTTGCTCCGGGTGGCTCTTTTACGAGTCATCCGAATATATAATCTTTTCTTGGACTTCCTGTGTGACCACTAAGTTAGGACGGTCCGAAACTTGTATTTCATAAGTTCCGAGTTCGTCTAACCTATCGCACTCGTTCCACATATTTTTACAGCAATATTCCTTTTCTTGTCATTTTATAGCCTTAATCATGTCCGGATAAGTAATAAAACTCTATTCCAAATGCATGATTGTGCTCGATCGCTCGGCTGTAGGTTAGGACCAATAATTGAGGGAATTTTGGAGTGTCTAGAATGTTTTGGACATTTTGTTTTTCCAAAATTTCCGGGTCTCCTCCCCCAAACTAAAGATCTCAACTGTCCTCAGTTGCGTTGGTACGACCCAAGATGATGAACTGGCTGCCTATAAAAGGTCCTAACAATTTTCCAGTTCCCCAAACTAAATCGTATCCGTTCGCGCATTATCATCTTTACTTGTCTTCATGCCAAAACTGAAGATCCTATCTCGAGGGAAGGAAGTTCATCCTTCTCTCCAGGGTATCAGCAAAGCTTATGACGCTCTTCATGAGCATTTCATTGCCATCAGTTGGGTTTACCCTCGACCGGAGAAGAATCCGCCTTCTCTAACGAAGCAAAAGCGTTTCCGTCCCTTTGTGGAGGAATTGTACAACGCTCTCGTGTGTAATCTTCCTTTTTCATAGTTGAATCCTCGTCCTAACTTCATTTCTTTATATAACTTTTCTTAGCTTCGTTATAGGTCCTTTCTTTTTGACTTTTTCTTTCTTTATAACGTTGCATTTTTCTTTATTGAACGTCGGAGTTATCAAGTAGTATTGTTATACCACCTTCGCTTAACTGGCCTAACTTAACAATAACAATGCTTGTTCCGCTTATGGTCTAGAATGATTATTCCAGAACTCTAGTTTTCGTCTTCGGACGAAGCCAGTTCCTGCAATTCATCATCTGATTCACCACCGTCCAGATTTAAGTTAGGCACCCTGTTGAATGCGAAGTCATCATTCCAGATGTGTTCTTCATCATCTTTATCTTCAACTAGGGCGTGCAACTGTTCTGGAGTTAGGTCGATCAAGTCGTGAATGTTCTTTGGCAGAACAATGGGTTCATTACGAGCAACATGAGGTATTACACGAAATGTGGCGACCTTCTCTTTTAAGACGGTACCATCCATTTCGGCAATAATATATGATCCTCCTTTTGTGCGACGAATTACTACCATCGGTCCTTTGTACCGTAGATACATTTTCCGATCTAAACTCTTTTCGATTGTAGTATTCCTAACTTGGACTAGATGTCCGGGTTTGAAATTCCAATCTTTAATAACATGCCTGTTTTTCTGTTCGAAAATCCTTAAATTTCTTCGCTTTGTTTCATCCACCCGCTCAATCATATTGAGTACAAAGGTACGATGCTTCGATAAGGCTTTGGCTCGTAAGCCAATGAGTTCTTCACGAGTTAGGACACGATTTGGTGTGTCTACTAACCATGTTGATTCAACAATATCGAATGGTAAGATAGGTTCAGCTCCAGTCACCAAGAAATACGGTGAACATCCCAGACCACGACGAGGCGTTACTCGATCGGCCCATAAGATGTGTTTAAGGAAGTAGAACCACTTAGATACGTCTCCACCTGTAGATTTGGCTAAAGCTTGCCGAATATCAAGGTGAGCCCGTTCAATCTTTCCATTGGCCTGTGAATTATAAGGGGAAATTCGAATTCCTCGAATTCCGTACTTATTTTCTAGCCAACTCAACATATTCTTCATTTGGGGTGCATTGTCCGTGACCACTTCGTCAGGACACCCCCATCTGCATATAATATCGTCGAAGAACCATTCACCCAGTGTCCTAGCATTCTCCTGTCTAAGAGCACGGGCTTCTGACCAGGATGATAATGAATCTCGGGCATGGACAATATATTTACATCCATTACTCGCAGGAGACATTACCATCGTGTCAACATGTATCTTTTGGAATAGAGACGGCGTGTGTGTCAAGTTAGGAGGCGTTTTAATTAAACGCATCTGCCTGTTTTGACATGGTACACATGAAGAAACGTACCAGTGTACGTCCTTCGCTACCTCTGGCCACCAGAATCGTTTCTCAATCAATTCTTGGGTCGCAAAGGATCCTTTATGTCCCACACTATCATGCGCTCCAAAGAGGATTCACATTCTTTTATCTCTATCAACGACTAACTGCGGCAATCCTTCCAAAGAGTTAGGACGCCTATACAGTCTTCCTTGATCAACAAAGAATTTCTTAGCTTTTTGCATTAACTTAACCTTTTCTTTCTGCGTCATGGTGGCGAACAAATCCGAGTTAGGATCGTCATGCCACTCCTTAATCTTTGGTAACATTTCATCGTAAAGGTTGCCTAACTCCGTACGGTGTTTGACCGAATAAGGGTTTTCAGTATCAAACGCTCCATGTTCCTCTGGATATAAATCCTGAGTAAACACTGCTATAGGCATACCCGAGTCCTCATACACCTGATGCCTTTTGAACTCGAACATTCGTTTGTCGTCAACATAGGCTTGCAGGTCATCTTCAAAATCATCAATGCTTGTGGCATAGACATCCATAGTTAGGAAGCCACTTCGAGGATCAATTTTGTCTTTAAATTCATCGAAGTCGTATGGTAGTTCCTCAACCTGTTCTGCTACTGAGAACGGAATTGGTTCTCCATTATCTTCGTCATTATAGTCTTCTGGATTGATTGGAGGTCGAGCAGGTTGCCAGCCACCCGGTGTAATACGAGATAGGCCGTCAGATCCATGCTTGATTCCTTTCACATGTACTAATGCAAAGTGATATTTTCGTATATCTTCGATCCAGCGATTTATAGTCGCATTTGGACCGCAACTGGGGTTATCCACCATGCCTTTAATATAACTTGCATCGGTTTCAACAGTTAGGCGTCTACTCCCGTAAATTTGGTAATAACTTGCTTCAAGGGCTAGTTTTAATCCATATAGTTCTCGCTTAGCTTGAGAGAATCGTGCCTCTCGCTCATTTAGAGTTAGGGACCCGAAATAATTAAAGAATTTCTTCTTAGGATCATTTGGGTCATTTGGTAAAGGTACCAGCCTACCGCCTTGTACGAAGTATTGACAGACAGATTAACATCCCATTCATAATTGATCGGACGTAAAGCTGGAGCTTTTTGAATTCCCTCTTTAAGTAACCTCATGGCTAACTCCTGTCTCGGTCCCCATTCCCAGGGAACATTACGAGTGAGTTGAGTTAAAGGTTCTGCTTTCTTTGCATAATTTTCTATGAACATTCGAAGCTGACCAGCAGTCCCCAAGAATGCTCTAACATCGCTTTTATCTTTACATGCAGGCCAAGTTAGGACGACTTCTGCAATCTTATCCTCAGGTACTCGACCTTCGTAAGTGCATTTATGCCCAACTACAACGATCTCTGGTCGACATATAAAGGTTTTCGGTCCCGAGAACGTTCCTCCAGCGTACTTTATACGCTGAACGACCCGGTTAAGATCTTGGAAATGTTCCCAAACGAACCTCCTAACTCCCTTATTGCCTTCCATTGTTTCAAATCCACCGTCAGGGAGCTCATAACGAGTAGCTGGTCCCCTAACTGGTACATCATCAACGTATGGCCATGTTACATGCAGGTATTTCTTCTCGTAAAATATATGTCATATCGTCATGGAAGATAGGAACCGAATTAGTCCACCCCATGGGCAATTTTACCAACCGGTGTGCACCAAACGGCGTTTGAAAGGTAGTGAGGTCTCGGGATTCTTCCTCTACTTCCCTTTCGTCGTATCCAACATAAACATCGAAGGTTGTTCCACAGCTTCGTCCAGCAAAGTGCCTAGCTACATCTGCAGTAGCTGGAGGTATGCCAGAGTGTTGAATCGTGACTTTATTCAGCGGTTCAAGACTGTGTACTAGCCTAAGTGACTTTCCATCTTTCTTCAGGACACAGAACCACTTGGAACGATAACTAGCGTTCGATGGTTCGTAAATTCCTGCATCTATCTTATCTTTAATAATTTTGCACACGTCGGCATAGATTCCAGGTGGGATCGGAATATTTCTTTCCACCCATGGCTCGTGTGCTTGAGTTGGTATCCTAACTGGAGGGAAGAACTCTCGTTTAAAAGTTCCTCCTTCTTCCGGACACCACGCAAATGCTTTCTCTTGAAGTCTCATAAATTCGTGCATGAGCTTCCTTCTTCAGGCCATAAGAAACCATCGTCGTGAGATTTGTCCAAGGCTTCCATTCTCTCCTGAGTATATCGTCCAGTTGGCACGAAATCTGGAGGATTGATAGGTAGCTCCGGCATATCTTTCAATGGTTCCCAGTTATATGCCTCTTTATCCGAAATTCTTCAGATAATTCAGCTTTCACCGGCCTAACTTTAAGAGCGACGGGCTTGTACTTTTTCGACCCATAAACTCTTACTAACTCGTACTTTTGAGACTGTCTGGTTTGTTCTTTCTAGGAACGTAAACCGACGGTTCTCTAAAAGCTTTCTTCCCTGGAACAGGTTGTCGAGCTAATCGTTTAAAAGATTTCCATGAAACTTTGGGTTTCTCTTCGCTTTTCATAAGATAGGACAGATTTGATGGTCTGCCTCAAATGTCATAAACGTATCACATAGCGTAAAAGTTCGTTTCTTCATTATTTTCCATTACTTTTTCATTCATAGGAACGTCTTGTCCGATTTGACAGTTTGCATATAGGTCTGATGTGACGCTGTTGCGTTCCACACCGTTCCTAACTTTTGCAAGTATGATTCTATGGCCGCACCATCCATACATTCCTTTCGGACTTGTTCTTCAGATGCCAACCAGTACGATTCCGCAAGTTCTGCCCTCGTAAATTGTTTTCCTTCGGATTGGCGCCAACCATCCACTTCTAATTCACCCTGCTCATTAAAATGGAACCCAATAGCGATTTCCTCCTCTCCCTGATCGCTAGTCAGATCTTCGAGGCTCGAAAATTTCCATCTGGCTCTGGTTTACGTGGCTCTTCAGGTGTAGACATATTTTTATAGTTAGGCACCTCATATCTCGAAGTATCAACTTTCATGACATTTGCTAATTTGCCACGGATGCACGTAGGAATTACACACTGCCGTTTAGAGTTAGGGCAAGTGATTGTGAGTTCTGTATCACCGTTTGCAAAGGTTTTAACGTTGCTTTCCGGTTAGCGCATCGAATGGTCTTCCCATAAGTAACATATATGGTGCACGGTTTTGAACGTGCAATGTAGGTAGATAGTAAGGTCACCAAATGTAAATGGGACGTTCCTAGCTAAACCCTCAGTTCTACCCAACCCTCCATGTGAATCCTGCATTTGAAGAGTTACGTTGGGATCCCAAGTTAGGCCCAACTGAGTAGCCACTAAACGGTCAATCGACACAATCTGTGATCCAGAATCTAAGATTCCTTCAACAATTTCGTTTCTGTGATTGATTCGAGCCGCAATTGATCGTAGTCCTTTGCTGTTTCCTGCTACAACAATCATATCGCGTCTCTCATCGTCGATGGGTAGGTCATTATGAAAACATTCTACCACATCTTTTTGTACCCAAGATCCTGCCGGCATTCCGTCTCTTTCTTCGGACAGATACTCAAACATGATCTCTGGTGCGAGAGCTAGGTCATCAATGTCGATATAATTACCGCGCATTAATACTCCTGTGGGCATTTCCGGAATCTGGGTTTCGCCGTTATCAGTTAGGACAGCTACATACGCTGACTTTCCCCGTTTAGGCTCAACTCGTCGATTCTTGAGTTTCCTTTCCAGAATCTTCTTCACTAACGAAGAAATTCCTAGCATCTCTTCGATGGATAGCTGAACGGTGCCTTCCAAAACTTTGGTAGCTACTTCTTCTGCTAAACCATCCTTAAACAATTCGTTCCTAACTCGATAGCTAGGTTGTTTCGATTTTTCTCGTTCATCTGACATAGGAATGGGTGAGACTGATCCAGTGTATGAGAGTTAGGTACTTCAGAACGACGGTTCCGTACATCTGTCTCAGGTTGTGGCCGGAAGGTGATAGGTCGGACATCGTCGAAAGGTCGCTTCGCAGTGGCAGGAGACGGTCTGATGTCCCCATAACCAGCACTAGGCTGTTCCTTTGATACTATTTCCGTCCTAACTTTCTCCGCTGGCTCACTTTCAATCTCCGTACTTGTGTCCCTAGTCCGACGGAAATTCCGGTTAGGAACACCATCAAATCTATCTCTGGGAGGCATAAGTACACCATCAAACGCGACTTTCTTTTTAAACGCTGATTTCAGAGGTCCCGGAAGTGGTCCCCTTCGATCATTGTTCGTTTTATTGGGATTTTTGCTGAAAGGACTCTCCGGTGCCTGCACAAACGAGCTAGCGTAGTTTCTCCCCATTTGGTAGATACCACGACCAGGTCTAGGCTCCTTCATCGAGTCTAATAGTTTTTTCCCAAGTTAGGTCGGTCAGTATTTTGTGAATGATCCGGATATGATCTATCATTAAACCGTCTAACTTCATCAGATGGCCTTTGTTGGTTCATCTGCAGCATGGCATTTTTGGCCTCAGCTAGTTCGCGTAGGAGGACTTGTACCTGATCTTCAGGATCAAGTTGACGATTCATTTCGTCTTCTTCTTCATCAACCATATTTGCAAAGTAAGATTCAGCCTTGCCCCAACCTCGGGACTTAGCTATATCTTCGATTAATTTTAACGGGGAGTATTTTTCGTCATCCCTAGGCATCCTAACTTCATCCCGTAATTTCATACGAGTTGAACCGTTGCCTTCTGGAACCAACCATCCTCTTTTAACGTAATCCTGATAGATAGGACACGCTGCTAACAAGTGGTCCTTTGCTCTACACATGAAACAAAGCATTTGCCGAGGTCCAGTGTTTGAATATGTGTTCCCATATCGAGCACTTGTACAGAGGGTCCGGATTGATTAAATCCGTACCGACTCTGATTTCCTTCTAAGTTAGGCTGCCGTTGCGACACAGCTGCTCCAACTAGGAGGCTACCGTACTAAGACCTTCGCCGACTTTTAATGTCATTTGACGCATTTCCTTTAACCATGCTTCATTGACATCCTGTTGAGATGCTAGACGCTCTTTTTCGAACTCTAACTTCTCTTTCTCATTAACACTATCTTTGGAAGCGGACTTCCACAAATCTGAAATGCCTCCTTCAACATCATTCTCCTGCTTAATCTTTCTGACACTTTTAAGGTAGTCAAAGTTCGACTGGGCAGGTAGACCCGACGTGAGTGGATAGGCTATTTGGCTTCGCCTATACGATTCTGGGTTTGTAGAACCAATACCCGACGACCTTACGGAAGTTAGGCCGTATATAGATTCGTAGTTCGACGATGAGAAGACCTTTTCCGCCGCCGCTACAGCTTCTTTAAGCGTAATAGGATCCTCTTTTCTTCGATTACCGATCGTTGCCGGTTTTACATCCTCCTAACTTGATCAAACACCATACTTCGAGTACTCTCTTCGAATACCTTCAGATAGGTGCGTACCGCATCCCTATTAGCTAGGATGGGTCGATCCGTCATTAACTTTTCACATTCTGTTACAAACAGAACATTATAAAGTCGAAACTCGGCTTTCTGCCTTATACTCAGGGGTTCGTACTCGTTGACAATTCGGTCTAACTCGTACATTGACCCTGCAACATCTAACATTTCTTCAGGAAGAATATTTCGGACCTCTTTTACGAATTCATCGTAGTTAGGCGTCCTAACACTCTTCATGCCCATAAATAGCTTTCTGGTCGGATATGTACTCCAATCCAGAGCTAGTTTTAACTTCGCATCGTCCGACGTAATGCCGTTTGAATCAAAGATCCACTCTGCTGCCTCAAACCATTGAATAACTCCGACTGGGTCTTCGATATTCAAGATAGGAGGGGTTTTGTATAACTTCGGTAACTTTTCGGCTGCAGCAGCCAACTGTGTTACCGCATCGTTCGAAAGGGTTGGTAACCCGATCTGAGGAATATTGTTCCGATTTGACATGTTTGTCGATGATAAAAGATAGGATGAGAAGTAGACGAGATAGAATGCGAGAGATTGAGATTTGGAAAGGAAGACTGAAACCAAGACGAGAAAATAGACGGATAGTCGAAAGAAAGTGTTGGGGTTTGTGTAGAGGCGAGATTGATTGATTCGAAGTTGAAAGGATTCGGTCCTTGCTCGTTATTAGAGTTAGGACTTTCGCCGATCGGTGTTAAAGGTGATTCTGGTTGTTCTCTAAACTGGTCGTCGTTGTCTTGAGACGCCGAACGTACAGCAGGAGATTTTGGGTATGCTCCAATAGAAGGACCTTCTGGTTCGTCTACTGTTGCTTTTTCTTTTGCTTTACGAGTTCGCCCTCTGTTATCTGACGAAGGGTTCACTGATTTTGCTTTTCTTTGACGTGCTTCGACGCGATCTAACTCCCCAAAGTCAACGATTTGAACTCGAGATGAATTCCGAGTGTTACGCTTTGACGATGGTTCGCCTATCTTGTTTTTGCAACGTACAAAGGGTCTTTGTGGCTTTTAGGCCTATAGATTCTTTTTAGAACCCCTCGCGGTGGGCTCCAGATAACGCGCAGTGCGTGGGATCACAACTACCACAACCCAAAACCAAAACTAAACCCAAAAACGTGTTTAGGTAAGTTAGGACGGGTTCCGCCTTATCAAATTTATAAAGGTGCGAGTGTGCTTGTCAAAGGTTACGCGGGTTCCGCAAGAATCTATCACTTTTATCTTTCTTTATCCACAGGAGCTAGGGCTCAACTGCTTCGGCGTTCGACTACGGTGTAGCCTAACTAGGTTTTGGTATAACTTTGGATCGCTTTCAGTCAAAGTAGGGGCACACTGGCCTTCCTAACTCAAACCAAACTCGAAACGGACTTTTGCCAGTGACGAAGGGGCTAGGGCTCAACTTCCTCGTATGGACTTTGGATAGATCGACGAAGGGGGGCAAGGGCTCAACTTCCCAACGAAGATAGGACAACTTTGGTATATACTCGGTTTAGTTCACCACAACCTGAACCGGACTAACACAATGCGAGGGAGCTAGGGCAATCGACCTCGACTTTCCAACTTTGGTATATACTCGGTTTAGTTCACCACAACCTGAACCGGACTAGCACAATGCGAGGGAGCTAGGGCAATCGACCTCGACTTTCCAACTTTGGTATATACGCAGTCTAGTTCACCACAACCTTGACCGGGCAAATTTCGTAACTTTTCTTTTCTTTTCTTTATTATTGGCTACACAGGAGTTTTCTCGCTGGTTTGCACTTCTCAGACGCCCACTCCGGCAGATACTGAGCAAAATATAATGTATGGTGAGATCCGCACTGGGTAATCTAAAGTTAGGATACATACGTGCGGAGTATATATACCGTAAAATAATAAATAATATTAAAATCCTCAAACTCCAAACAATATTCAAGAAAATGTTGAAACGTCGACCCCAATTCCACTCCCAGGTAAACCGATCACCTGGATAGTCCTTCCTAACTAGTTTTCGTAGGATTCTTCCATTTTGAGTAAAAGGTCCGACGGATCGGATGGTTAAACGGATCGGCTAACTTGTCCAGAGTTGGTTTAGAGTGTCTTGATAATTCTTTTAACCTTTGGATATACTCCAGCTTCTATTTCCGCATGGTAACACGAGTCATAACTGATCTGGCATCGGAATGTCGGTACCGGTCCTTGTGGACTATGGCCTAACTCGCCCAACGTACTTGGACGTACTCTCAACAATTCCTCCGTTGAGTGCCGAAGTATCCTAGCTTCTCATTACATTTCTTTTAATGTATGTCGCATATATCGACACTTAAGTCGTATCATATCATGTCATTTCATATCTTTTGGCTTTTCGTTCCATTTGGTACAAGTACTCAGTATCATCGAATAACATTTCGGGTGAAACCAAGTTAGGACTCGATAAGAGCCACTGGAATAAGTGCCACGTGTTAAATAGCCTCGCAGGTCTTCGATCCCTTGATACGAAGCAAGTAACTAGCTCATATATGAGACCCTTGGCGGTTTATGGGTGAGTCTGCTAACTTTCGAGAGTTAGGACCAAGTTCTCATAAGCCATCTATACAAAGATGTGTATGGTTTACCATCGACCCAGGTAAACATAGTTAGGACGCCTGGTCCAATCCTCGATTAATCGCATACATAGTTGCCTAGCTTGTTAGCTGACGACTAGGGCTCGTCTCAGCTCTCAAGTATACTTTCTTAACTTAGAAAGTCGTACTTTGGATGATTTCACGCATGAACGCAAATTAATCGCATCAGCGCGTCGAGTGTTTTCCTTCTCTGCACAAGTAAGAATAATGAGTAGAACCAGCTAAGTTGATTTTAGACTTGGAAACATACTACATAGTTTACAAGTCTTTATATACTACGGATCCGGGCCGTATACGGAATCATCATAATGGCACTATAACCATAATAAGGAAAACTCGTGAAAGGTAAGTATCAGTAAATCAAAGATGTAGGTGATTGAATGATTGTGGATATGTAGTGGAAACATTGTTAAGATGATAATGAAAGAATAGTTACCGGGTCCAAAAGCGGGTCCGTGCGGGTCCGTGTGCATGGCTTTAACACAAGGATAATCCTGCCAGCTCGTAAATTTGGTCAAGCATTTCATTCCAAATACCATCTGCTCCTGCTCTATCAACTGCAGCTGCGGCTGTCCATAGGTCAAGATCCTTTTCTTCATCTTTACACTCAGGACCTTCTTCATCTTCACTGCCATCAGAGGGGTTCTCAGTCAGGGTGGCCTCCCATGCTGAATGAGCGCGCTGCCGAATACGCTCATATGCCTTGCTGTCATGTTGATACACAGCTAGTCGCGCATTGATTTTGAACTCGTCCGAGTAAGGTCCATTGACCTGGAGTAGCTGACCAGCTTTCTTAAGCCAAGTACGCCAAAGAGCTTTTCTGATTGAGTCAGCCTGTACAGAATCAGCTTTGAAAGCTAATTCATAGAGAGACTGGTCATGTTGTAAGTGAATGTTCAAGATGTGACAGATGTCTTCTTTGGAGGGAATGGGAATAGGTGATCCCCTGTGGATGGGAGAAGGTGGAGAGTTGTCATGGAGGTGGGGAGGGGGAAAATTGTCATGGATGGGGGGTAGTAGAATATTGCCGGCAGGAGCTGGACTAGGGGAGTTTTGGTTTTGAATCTGAAGCTCTGAGACATTAGAAGCAACAGGGGTCTGTAGCCAATTGTGAGTGTTGGAGGTAGTACTGGGGGGAGTATTAGAAGAGCTATCTTTATAATTAGTAGCTTGTTCGGCTGGGCTCGGGCTCTGAAAAGCTTGGACGGTCTGAAGTTCTGAGACCTCAGCATTTTTGCTGCTCTTCAGTGTCTGTTGAGAAGCACGAGAGGTGACATCAAAGGGGGTGTTCTTGTCTCCATTCTTGGTAGGATGCTGGTGTATCTACTTGGTCATTAACAGAGCATCAAAAAATTGAGTCACAGGTGGCAGACCTTTTCTGCAACCAGCACTGCTTCGCTGTCAATGTCTGCAGAAGTGGAAATGCTTGGATTCTAGAGTCCTGTTAAGCATTTGAACCTGAAAGAAAAAATTCCAAACCTTTTCTGCAGCTTGCTGTAACAAATTTGTTGCCGAACTGGAAGTGCTTGTACTCTAGAGTGCTGTTAAGCATATGAATTTGAAAGAAAATATTCCACACCTTTTCCGCAGCTTGCTGTATGGCAATCAACTTCTTTTTTTTTGGTTGTATTCCTTCGTTTTGTTGGAGCTTGCTCAACTTGTGGGATTGTTGCTGTATCACAGTATTAGAAGTACTAGAATGAGCAGCGCCAGACTTTGCACGCGAGCGAGTCAAAATACCAGACGAGGACATAATGGTGTTGGTTCTTCTGAAGACGTGAGAAAAGGGAGTGGAACAATGAGGAAAAAACCGAAAATGACAGAGAAAATGACCCTTGTTGTTGGTAATCAGCTTGCTTAGTAGTTATATGTCATCTCGGACATTGAACCTCAATTGAACACATTGCAAGTCCAACTTCTACAGATAACGTATACAAAGTACAGAAGATGGTTTTTGAGACCAGCTCTAGTACTACTGTCAAATAAGCGGCACTGCGGGATTACCTCTATAAAGCTAGAAATACTTAGCCCAAAAATTCTGGAGCAAAGCTGATCAAACTAAAAAGCTATGAGGGCATGGAACTCTTCTCCATCTGTGAATGTCTGTTGACTCAATCTTGAGCTGTTTAGCCAGGCATTCACAATTTTTGCATTTTTGAATTACATGAGGAAAAATGGACCATTCACTGCTGAAACTTATAGTGACAAGCAGAATCTGGCTTGAGGGCATTCTAAATTAAGTCCATCGCAGATAGATGTATAAAGGAAAATAGAGTTGGAAGAAGTTCCAAAGTGCATTGAGAAAAAATTATTCCTCTCATCCAAGAGGGTTCATGTGATCAAAGGCTTGAATAATCAGTATGACATCATTCCTCTCATCTGTGAGGGTGCATGTGATCAAAACTTTGGCCAATGAGTATGACATCATTTCTCTCATCCAAGAGGGTTCATGTGATCAAAGGCTTGAATAATCAGTATGATGTCATTCCTCTCATCTGTGAGGGTGCATGTGATCAAAACTTCGGCCAATGAGTATGACATCATTTCTCTCATCCAAGAGGGTTCATGTGATCAAAGGCTTGAATAATCAGTATGATGTCATTCCTCTCATCTGTGAGGGTGCATGTGATCAAAACTTTGGCCAATGAGTATGACATCATTTCTCTCATCCAAGAGGGTTCATGTGATCAAAGGCTTGAATAATCAGTATGATGTCATTCCTCTCATCTGTGAGGGTGCATGTGATCAAAACTTCGGCCAATGAGTATGACATTATTCCTCTCATCCAAGAGGGTTCATGTGATCAAAGCCTTAAATAATCATCATGATGTCATTGCTCTCATCCTAGAGGGTTCATGTGAGGTGCATGTGATCAAAACTTCGGCCAACGAGTATGACATCCATTCCTCTCATCCAAGAGGGTTCATGTGATCAAAGGCTTGAATAATCAATATGATGTCATTCCTCTCATCCAAGAGGGTGCATATGATCAAGTAGCAGGAGATGGTAGGAAGTCCCATGATTCTGCAGCACCTTGGCATTTATGAATACAATTTCAGATCTGGATTTGGGAAATACTGTTTCCTTGTCACTATCCGCAGCTATTACTGGTATTGGAGTGATTAATTCACGGGAGGATGAATCTCAGAATGAAGCTACAACCAGGTTAAGAGCACCGGATGAATCCAATAACCAGGGTATGACTCCTTCTACATTTCTGAGCTCATGAAGACTTACAATTCCTCAGCCAAAAAGCGCAAGCGGAGCGATACATCTAATGGTACTCCTTCAAATCTAGCCACTCGACACTCTGCTTGTATAGAGGCCAAGAAATTGGCAGGAGATTATCAAGAGATATTCATCCCTGTAACCAAATCAGTACCACAGAAGCGTGCCAAGGCTGCCAGTGCAAGCCCATCAAGTGAAAAGGAAGAAATTCCAGAATTTGATATCCAAGTTTATTCCAAGGTGAGCTTCATTATTTGTGTCGCTGAATCAATGTTTATTAACATATTTTTGTTCCGCAAGTTGATAGAAGGGGCAACGCACACCCTGTTTAATCACGATGGTAGACACTCTTTGGAGTACACACACTTTGCTCATGTAAGTTTTCACATAGAAATGGTAGCAGCCACATCTAAGAATTATCCAGGACAATGTGTCATTGAAGCATCTGAATACAGTGTTAAACAGTGTCAATGCACAAGCTAAAAAGATGGCCGCCTCCTGAAAAACGGCACATTTGTTCCCGGTGGGGATGATCCGAATGAGTATCCCATCTCAGAGTTGAGCTCTGACAGCTGGAATTGCCTTTCACCTCAAGAGCGGCAAGCTTGGTTTGGATGTAGCTGAAGCTGAAACCGTGTTACGAAAGCATCATGTGCTATATATACTGCCAGTCAGATGTCAATCCGAGATTGACATTGCTCCCTTTTAGTGGAGAGGTATTCATGGCTAAGACTGGTAGCATGATGCAAAGCCTTACAAACCGGTCATCCTATCTCCCATGTAGGAAAGACTTGGGGTCTCTTTGCATCCTCTCATGCACTTCACACCAGTCACATTGATTCTGATGGACGCGGTACCTTCATACAAGTCAAGGTTGGGGTCAAATATTGGATTGTGGTGGTTCCAATGTCAGACACTGACCTTGGACAGTTGGAGGCATTTGGAGAAGGTTACGATGTTGATATGACAAACAGTCAGAGCTGGAAGATTTATGGCATCCTTCTCTGGCCAGGTGATTGGCTGTAAGTCCTCGCATTGAATGATTCTCAGTTGGGAGCCTTAAATTTGTATAATCACTATAGGGTTTTTCCACCATGCACACCACACTTTGTATTGACTCCAGAAGCTGCCATATGTCATGGTGGACATTTTGTATCATCCCAGACACTAGGGCGGACCAACTACGCAATCCTTCAGACATTTGTGGCATCTGATTTACTCACCAACACCATTGATTTCAATGCACCAGAAGGACTTCGATTGATTGTTCAGTACTGGCCTAATCTAATCGTAGATAATGAGGAGGATTATCTGGAGATGCTGAAAAAACATAGTATGCCTTTTCTAATCTGTGCAATGACATATCTGATACCTTGGTAGACCGGCAAATCATTCCACATGTACCAAACTTCCAGCTTCTTGATGATATTGTTGCCTTTCTCAGCTTGGCAAATATCATCAAACTTGGAGGTGTTCTTGATGTACGCGAGTATCGAGAGAACAGTTCCTACTCCTCACAACCAGGTCATTCAGTTCCAAAGGGAATCAGGCATCATGCAGCTGAGGTAAAAGCTCAGGTTCTGGATATAGAAGACTGGCTCTTTAGGCACTTCCACCTGGTATTGGGCAGCAGCAGCGAGTCTAGTGAGGCATCAGATGGCCTTGAGACTGCTGAAAGACTTCCAACCCTGGCAGTACGTTACTTTGCTCAACAGACACAAGCATTATTATATCACAAGTTTACAACAACTGAACAAGGGATCCATGGAGAGGACCAATGCATCACTCCTGATGCTGTAAAACATGCTATTGAAGCAGAACTGAAAGATGATACTGAGTTCATGACACAGTGGCCAGAGATTTTGAAGGCAGAAGGGTCTGTGGAAGATTGGGTGTTGGAGTGTCAGAAGAAGGGAATCATGCATTCATATGTATGGCCTGAATCACCTGCTGGAGGAGAGCATGAGGTAGTACAAGACGAATAGTTCAATTTATTACTTGGCATTACAACTTGAAGGCAATCAGTACCACTATATAATAACACATATTGAGTTTATTCAGCTATACATTCTTTGTATGCCAAAAAATAATGGCACGTGAGCAATTTTTCAATCTTGACCATGTACTTTTACCAATATTTGGCACAGATACAGATTGCAAATGTCTCGTCCTCGTATTCGGAAATCCCAGCACTACATTTCTCATCCCCCTAGCTCTCCTGCCAACCACCTACCAAACCCGTCAATCCCCAATTCACCCTCCAGGCGGAGCCGTTATACTTTTATCCCTGTCACTCCTTGTCGACACCTGCGCACTCAACCTCTCATTTTCACAGCTAATGGACAAGCATTGTCCCAGCAACCACATCTTCCTCAATCAACACCACCGCTGGGTTTCTGATGTTATACCCCGTTGCATCAAACCATACATGTGTCTTGTTCACCAGACTTCAAATTTACGGCATTCTCCACCTGTTTATGACGGAGTTTGTTCTTGCTTAAATGCTGGTACCTCGGAAGTGTCAATTCTTGTTGTAAGGTTTCAAAGTAAGTTAGTCTTTTGCTCTGGTAGTGTGGTTTTTGACATTGCCAAGGGCTTGAGCGTATCTCTCTCCGTTCATGCCAATGTTGCCACATTGCTGTCCAGCTCATTCAACAAGGGTTATTTCCCTGTGCACCACTGAATCCAAGTCTAGCTGTTGAGATTCGGCTTCTTGATTTTGCATCCCGACTTTTTCTTCGCATGGTGCCCAACACAACAGCCTGGTCAGAAGCACTGGAAGAATTTTTTCTATGTCAAGGGTATCAAATACAGGGAGAGGTAAGAACACTCAATTTTTGGGTGTCTATTGATGATTCTAACCTGTATCCAGGACCCATTGAGACGACGATTTGGTAATGCCATGCAGTGGTGTAATACCCTACAGTCTGCAACTACTGAGTTTGTACACTCAATAATTTCATTATCTCGTGCTTCTCTCTATCTGCCCAACAATGTCAGTTCCCATTCAGAATCTTTCTCTGATTCTTGCAAACATCATCAACCTCCTCTATCCGTCCAAGCAAGTACTTGCGGGCCAGATGCCCTCTGTGTTTTGATGGTAGCACAAGAATGACCTCTAAGGAGTAAGTTCTTCATATTAAATTGTCCTGCTCAAAGATTTATCACCGATCCTACTGCAGTTACAGTGCAATTGTGTGCATTGATGCTTGCTTTACTCAAAAGCATAACAGGATGGCTGCTGATCCCCCTCACACACATCCAAAATCAGTATTCATTCCAGAATCAGATGTTCAGGCTTGGGGATGTTCAGGCTTGGGAAGAGTATGTGGCTCAAGTTGGCTCAAAACCTACAAAGGCAATGTCAGGTTCTAATATAGATGGCTTCACTGGATCCCTCAAAGTACCCAACTCTGTACTTGACGGATGCGAAAGCAGTTTCACAGCAGCAGATGGCACTCGTAAAAAGGCTAGCACTAGGTTCTTTGATTGTACTGCCCTAATGGGGATGTTATGCCGACATGACCGCGTGCTGTGGCTTGTGAATATGACCTCTCCAGGTGAATGACAGCATTATGCACTTGCTCTTATTCACACACTTTTTCAAAATCTTCCTGAGACCTGGACTATTGGCATTTTCTATGATATAGCATGTACTCTTCATAGAAGTTGTATCAAATGGGGGTTTCTCAGCAAGTATCTGGACCGCATCACATTTGGCATCTCTGTCTTCCATGCTTATGGGCATGGCTGGCCATGTCAGTGTGTGTATCATCCCCAAAAGTGCAAAGGGTTTGGACTTTCTGATGGTGAGGGCTGTGAACAATTTTGGCATTCCATCAGCAAGCTTATTGCATATCTCAGAGTATGTGGGGTGAGTGGTCTCTATCTTTCTCTGCTTGTTTCTCATATGCTTGTAGTATCATTCACATATACACACCATTGACATGCAAGTTCAACATGCTGACTACAAAAATAGTCAGAACCTTGCAGCCTGGATTGTTCGAAAATGGCGCCAGGCCGAATCCAAGCGCCTCGAGGCTCGAGATATTATTGCAATATCCGGATACTATCGTGACTTTCTTTCCGCTCAGTGGACAGAGCAAGTGAATGCTCAAACTCGGCCTTTGCCTCTTAAGAATGGTTTTATTGGCCACACATTTGTTTACTAAGAATATATACATTCAGGTCAGACAAAGAATGCAGGGAAGGTGGCAGTTGAACAAGCTCTTCGCCTGCAAAAGGCTTGCAACACACTCCGTCAACAAATATCTGGGCTAGAGAATACAGTTACCGACATCTCTGCCAAAATGTACAGGGTAGTTGAAGCAGAATCTGAATTAGAGCAGTTACGGCCAAAGCTGCAACAAATTGAGCTTGAACTTACCCAGCAAGAACAAGCTCTTGGTGTTGAGGGGAGGTCCTCATATCACCACCTAGTATCTAGCCCTTATATCCAACTGCGGATGAATGCTCGAGCACTAATGATGCGTCTTCGGGAGAAGCTACGAGCTCGCAAGTTTGAATTGGATCGGGGTGAAAGGAGTTTTTGGCGTCAACAATATAATGGTAAGCAAGTCATTATGCTAATCTATCATGCCAAACATTTCTCGACATTTGTCAGAGCGTACAATTATGGACCACACAGCAGATTCAATCAAACGACAGGACCCCGGTATTCAAGCCTTGGCTAATGGCTACAATACTCTCAGTAATAAAATGGCTGCACTTATTCAATCTAAACGCGCTCCCCGTAATGCAGTTGTGCCTCCACCTATTGTAATGAAAACTTTATTCAGCCTTGATGTTGATGATGCCATATGGCAAGATATTGGATTGGATGATTTATCTGAAATGGATCAACTGCCAGTTTGGTCATCAAATGAAGTGGTGTGAAGTGCAATTCAGGCTTTCTTGCAAGAGGAGCGTTGCGAAGAGGACCTTTGGCGTTTAATATATGAGCGCTGAGCAATGCGGGAATGGATGGCTGAGGAATGGAAGATAGTTGTATATGCTATAAAGGCTGTTGGAAGTGAAGAAGGTGAGTAGATACTGCTGCAGTATGAAGCAAGTACTCATGTTATTTTATACAAGGCAATGAGGAGCTTCTATTTTTCCTAAATGAATGGAAGACTCATCTTTGCACTCTTTGCATTGTATGGAGCCAGGCACTTGATACATGACCTTCCCTTTGTAATCTGGATGAATGGGTTCCATCTGCGCTTGAACTTCAAGCCCGAGAAGCAGAAATAGCGGCGGAGTGGGTAAGCAAAAAGGACGACTGTTTAGAACCAGACTTTGGGATAAATCACCAAGACAGTGATCTATCTGATGAATCTGAGAGCTTGGATGAGGATGTGTGTGACATTGGTATAGTTGAACAAATAGATGCACTGGTGGCATCTGATCACAATATAGAGTTGAATGTATATTCAAATCTTGATAGTTAGATACAATGAATCATCCATGGAATGCTACATTAGAGTGACATTTCAAAACCACTAGAGGGATTCCCTATCAGAGGGATTCCCTATCAGAGGGAGTCCCTATCAGAGGGATTCCCTATCAGAGGGAGTCCCTATCAGAGGGATTCCCTATCAGAGGGAGTCCCTATCAGAGGGATTCCCTGATAGAGGGATTCCCTATCAGAGGGATTCCCTGATAGAGGGATTCCCTATCAGAGGGATTCCCTATCAGAGGGAGTCCCTATCAGAGGGATTCCCTATCAGAGGGAGTCCCTATCAGAGGGATTCCCTGATAGAGGGATTCCCTATCAGAGGGATTCCCTATCAGAGGGATTCCCTATCAATGGGATTCCCTGATTCAGGGATTCCCAGTAGGACTCCCTGATAAGCAGCTTCCCAATAGGGGTTCTGAACAAAAAGCACCACTTGTGAGTTGCTCTGATGAGTTTGGAATCATACATATATCAGTAATTGCATCTGCAATACTATCTGCCTTACCCTTACCCCTTTTATACACCTTTATAATGAGATGTGTGTACTAAGTACCAATGGAAAACCAAACTAATTATTTCTATATTTTCAGACAACTATTTCCGGACAATATGCCAACAGTTGTGGTACTGGAGGGATTCCCTGGAAGAGGGATTCCCTGATCAGAAGAGGGATTCCCTGATCAGAAGAGGGATTCCCTGATCAGAAGAGGGATTCCCTGATCAGAAGAGGGAATCCCTCACCAGGGAAGTCCTGTGGATTTTGATCTTGTTAGCCAGGAATTTGTCAACTTAAACCTATGTAAGTTGATATATTTTGGGTAGCCTGAAGTGTAATATTGCTCGCAACAAGAAATTCTCTTTTAGAGTTCCAGTTACACTTTGGGTATACGGCGCAAAAGCGCAGGCTGAGGCTCTTGTTGACTCTGGGGCCACAACAAACTTCATCGACAGACGTTTTGTTGAAAGAAATCACCTGGTAACAGATAAATTGGCTAATCCATATGATGTTAAAAACGCAGATGGAACGCCCAATGTTGCAGGACAAATTAAGGAGTATGTCCGCACTTATCTTCAAATTGGCTCACATAAAACACGCCAATATCTCTATGTCACTGAACTTGGAGATAAAGATATGATGATAGGATACTTGTACCTGTATCAACATAATCCAGAAATTAACTGGAAAACAGGGGAATGGGCGTTTGCCAGGTGCCCAGAAGCATGTGGTGCTAGAGCCCATAAAATTAATATTGAGGAAGCAGGAGCTGAAGAGCTTTCTCTTGATGAGGAATTTCTAGAGGACTCCTTACTGGACAACATAGGAGAGGAAGACTCAGAAAATCCCTATATCCGTTGGGCTGACATGCACCAACCCAATGAATATTCTCAAGCTGCTGTAATTGCTTCAATGTTTGATGGAAAGGACATTGATGAAGAAGAGCTTGAGGATGATGAGGACACCACTAAGTGGAAGTCACTTATACCACCATGGCTCTATGAGTTTGGTGATATTTTTTCAAAGAGAAAATCAGAGCGGATGCCTGAACGTAAACCATATGACCATCCAATTGAGTTTATGGAAGGTGCTCCACTACCAAAACCTGCAAAGGTTTATCCACTGTCTTTAAAGGAAAGAAATTCATTAGATGAATGGATCAATGAGGAACTTCAAAAGGGTTATATAAGACCATCCAAAAGTCCTATTTCAGCACCATTCGTTTTTGTCAAAAAACATGATGGATCTCTGAGACCAGTAATGGACTACAGAGCACTCAATGATATCACTGTAAAAAACCGCTATCCTATTCCTCGCATCTCAGATTTAATTGATGCTCTAAGTCATGCATCTATTTTTACTAAGATTGACTTACGGTGGGGATATAATAATGTCCGCATACGTGAAGGTGACGAATGGAAAACTGCGTTTGTTACAAGAAGAGGTCTTTTTGAGACTACTGTCATGTATTTTGGTTCTTCCAATGCACCAGCAACATTCCAGGCTATGATGAATACCATTTTGACAGATTTAATTCAGGATGGGATAGTTATGGTATATTTGGATGATATTCTGATCTTTGGAAATGACAAAAAAGAGCATAGAGAAGTAATTGAAGAAGTGCTGAAAAGGCTTCAAAAGAATGATCTCTATGCTAAAGCTGAAAAATGTTTCTTTGAAAAAGAGAGCATTGAATATCTTGGTATGATTATATCAAAGGGACATGTAGAGATGGATCCTAAAAAATTAAATGGAGTTCTTGAATGGCCAGTACCAACAAAAGTGAAGCATGTACAAGCTTTTTTGGGCTTTGCAAACTTTTACCGCAGGTTTATCAAAGACTTTGCAAAATTGGCTAGGCCACTCACTGATCTTACTAAAAAGGAACAACTATGGGTATGGGATGATGAACAACAGGAAGCATTTGAGGCGCTGAAAAAGGCCTTTACAACAGCTCCTATTCTTCGAATTCCTGATGATACAAATCCTTTCCGACTGTCCACAGATGCAAGTGATTTTGCAGTCGGAGCTGTTTTGTCTCAACTGGATCCAAATGATAACTTATGGCATCCAGTTGCCTTCTACTCAAAGTCACTCGGTGTTCATGAAAGGAACTATGAGATTTATGACAAAGAGTTGCTTGCAATTATAAGAGCATTAGAAGAGTATAGACACTACTTGGAAGGTCATCCAGAGAAATTTGAAATATGGTCAGATCATCAGAATTTGACTTACTTTAAATCAGCCCAGAAACTCACTAGAAGACAAGCACGGTGGGCTCTGTATCTCACAAGATTTAATTATTCCTTATGGCATAAGCCTGGGAAAACAATGCAAGCTGAAGACCCTCTGTCCAGGAGGCCAGATCATGAGGAGGGGGTACACCTCGATAATGAAAACACAATCTTACTTAAACCTGAATTTTTTGCTATTCAGGCTCTTGAGGCTGCTCATGAATCACCTATCAATGATGATCAAATTCTTAGGGAGGTCAAAGAAGCTTTGCTATCTGATGAAGTTACAAAGGATTATCACTCCTTACTGAAATCAGGCCCAAGAGAGTTTAAAAAATCTCTTGAGGAATGGAATTATGAAAATGGACTCTTACTCTATAGAGGCAAAGTCTATATTCCAAAAAGTGTAAATGAACACTTACGACGTAGAATTGTACATATCCATCACGACTTGATATCTGCCGGACACCCTGGCAGATGGAAAACTTATGAACTGGTGACAAGAAACTACTGGTGGCCAGGACTATCAATCTTTGTTAAAAATTATGTCACAGGCTGTGATACCTGTCAGCGGATGAAAAATCGCCCACATCAACCATATGGATTTTTGCAACCCAATGAGGTGCCTAACGGACCTTGGGAAATTATTTCCATTGATTTGATCACTCAACTGCCAAAAGCTGGAGACTATAATGCAATCTGTGTTGTAGTAGACAGACTCACCAAGAGAGCACGCTTTTTTCCTATCACAAATAATTTTACAGCAAGGGATCTTGCTCATCTTTTATTTGACAAGATTTATCCATTACATGGACTGCCCTTTCAGATTATATCTGACAGAGGTGTTCAGTTTGCTGCTGAAATATTTCAGGAATGGTGCAAAATCCTTGGAATAAGGTCAACCATGTCTACTGCATATCATCCTCAAACAGATGGACAGACAGAAAGAGTTAACCAGACTTTGGAACAGTATGTTAGATGCTATGTGGACTATAATCTTAGCAATTGGCACAAACTGCTGAGTACTGCTGAGTTTGCCTATAGCAATCAAGCACATGAAGGGACAAAACATAGTCCATTCTTCTTGGAGTATGGGAGACATCCAAGAGCAGGCCCAACACTCTTAAAACAAGGAGTATCTGTTGACCTAAATGACATTGTACAACAAAGAGTTGAAGCCCAGGAGCAAGCAAAAGCTGCCCTGAAGTTAGCTGCTGAACGTATGAAGTGGTACTATGACAAAGGAGTTAAAAATATTCCTTGGAAAGCTGGAGATAAAGTTATGCTGAATCTCAGAGACTATCAAACTACTCAGAGGGCATTTCAACCTAGATATGAAGGACCATTCAAAATTATTGAAAAGTTGTCTGAAGTAACATTTTTACTAGACTTGCCACCTCAGTACCGTCATATCCACCCAGTCTTTCATGCAAGCAAACTGGACACCTACAATGAATCAAATATTGTTGGCCAAACAGCACCAACTCCACAACCACAAATGATTAATGGTCACAAGGAGTGGGTTGTTGAAAAAATATTACAACACCGAGTTCGAGGTAAAACTACAGAGTATCTTGTTCGATGGAAGGGATTTACCAGAGATCATGACACCTGGGAACCTACAAAAAATCTACGCAATGCAGTGGAGAAAGTTAAAGAGTATAAAAAAGAAAATTTGGCTGCAAGAAATATTGAAATTGATAACTTCTCAACGGAGCTCGAATCAGAAGAGGGGGTATTGTCACAGATTTCCCCATAATCATCTATGACTGTTCATTACTCATTACTTTATTGTCATCTCCTGATCTTATCTTTTATCTTTTATCTTATCCATCTGATTAACTTTATATAGAAGTATATAGAAGGGCTAGACCCTCAGGCACTGCTTCACACATCTGCTTACTGATCTGCTTACTGATCCTACCTGGGTCCACATGTGACTGCTTATTGATCCTACCTGGGTCCACATGTGACTGCTTATTGATCCTGCTGACTGATGGTGTACCCTGGGTAGAATAGATTCCTGGATGTATTTAAGTAGCTGAGTCTGTGGCTAAAGTCCCCAGACTTAAGAACATTCTTGCTTTGCTCCAAAGACTTATCCTTGCTACATCCTTGATTGATCACATTCCCCAAACCTCTGCAACATCAACTAGGTGAGTATTGAGATTTGTAATACTGATGATTTGTATTTTGAATGGGAAGATATATAAGAAGAACGAAAGAACAATGAAAAATTTAACATCTGGCACACTGGAGGGCTCGAGCTAGCATGATAAGGAACAGGTATAAAACTAACAAGATGCAACAAGACAGTCAAAGGAATCATCATCACTGTAACGGAAATAATCATACTGATAGTTCGTAGTTCGGATACAAAGATACTGTCCCATTTCGTTCAATTTGTCATGGGTTGTGACCTGTGACCGCGTTGACGAAATTTTGAATTCGACAGAGGTCCGAGCAGCCTGTGACACCCCGCTAATTTTCGTCACTATATGGATGATGCAGGGTCAACAATTCTAAGTGTTTCGTACCATTAGCCGTTCCTCGCACTTGAATTAGAGGTCTGAAACAATGCCGTTATAGCTCTTTTTGTAATTCTGCGGAAAACACGTTTTGAAAAATTTTTGATCGATCATGAGGTCACTGCGCCGACAGTGCTTTCCCCTCTACCTCCATCTACCTCCATGCCTCGCCGGTACTCTGACGACCTCAGGGTCAGAGTTCCCATCCTATTCAACCAGTACAACATGAAGGTCAAGCAAATCTGCGAGTATCTGGGCGTAAAGAAGACTTTTGTCTACAAGGAGCTAGCGCAATGTCACCTTGGTATCGAACCACCTTGTCGTTACCAACCGTAGAGGACGACCTCGTATACTTGGCAGCACAGTTGATGAGCAATATATCACATCACTCCTCAAGCTCAAGCCGACTCTTTATCTTGACGAAATCCAGGATGCATTGTTTCGGTATCGCCATGTATCCATCTCGATTCCAGCCCTGTACCGTGCACTTCGGCGCCTCGATATTACCCGCAAAGTAGTTTCAGCTAAAGCCCTCGAGCGAAACAAAGTCCTACGCTCCCACTTTATGCTCCAAATTGCCCAAATTGCTCCTAACCCTGACATGCTTGTGTTTATTGATGAATCAGCACGAAACAGGCGTACAAGTCAACGCAAATATGGTCGGTCACTCCGTGGACAACGCTGTGTCCAACGCCGGTACTTTGTTCGAGGACAGCGCGTCTCCATCTTACCTGCTTTGACCCTCGACGGTTTTATTGGTTACGACATCATTCCAGGCTCCATAACTGCAGAGAAATTTCTAAGTTTTTTGAGGCGGCATGTTGTCAGTTCTCTTTCTTCCTTCCGACTCAAATGTTCTGACTGTACCTAGATACCTTATGCTACTCCGTACCCTGGTCCTCGCAGTGTCATCATTGTGGACAACTGTAATATACATCATAATGAGGCCGTTCGTCAGCTGATAGAAGACGACGCATGTACGTGCATAGTATCGGTGGTACCCTTCAACCCTGGATGATATAAGTCTGATACACTTTCCTAGTGTGCAAACTTGTTTATCTTCCGCCATACTCACCAGACTTCAATCCAATAGAGCAAGCATTCTCATCGATCAAGGCTTTTCTTCGTCGACACTGGCAAGATTTCTCCTGGGGAATTCTGGATCAGGCTTGTATGAGTATTACACCGTTGAAGGCTTGGGGATACTTCAGGGATGCTGGTTATGTATAATGATTATTGACACTGTAAATACGGAACAAGAAATTGTCATGGTATAGCAGCGAATGGGTAACGTGGTATGACAGTGCGTGGTATGAATGTATGCTGTACAAGTTCAATGGAACAATGATGAGTGCAATGGGAAATAAACAGCAATAAGAACAACGGACAACGTTACAGTGAGAACGGCAATGATAACAACAGTGAGCAAGGCAGAGAACAATAATAGCAATAATGTATCAGCGAGGCAGTCAACATGCAAGTGCGATCAAGAAAAAAAGGAATTGTCATCATCACTACCTTTGACAGTGACACTATAACCAGCGGGAACGGGAATGCGGGCCTGTAGTTCCTCGCAGTAAAAAAACCAGTCGTAGTCAGGAGAGCACTCAGGCTCGTCACTAGTGGAAAGTTCAACGTAACCTTGGCAAGACATGCGGCCCTCACCATCCTTGTACCGCTTCTCGAGCCGAATCAAACGTCGGCGTTTGTCATTGCCATCCGAGCGCCCATCACCAGCCGGAGCCTTGGCGGCTTTGCGTTTTGCTGCTGCGCTGTTCCACCAGATGGTGGCCTCGCTCCGAAGTCGGATGGCATCTCCGGACTTGATGCCAAGATCTTCAAGCATTTTTTGATCAACGAGGTGCAAGATATCTGGGCCGTAGCTCTTGTCTTCGAGCGCATCAAGATGATGACTGGCATGTGGAACAGTGCCAGCTTTTTCCAAATCTTTGAGGAAGCGAGGGAGCTTGGTAGGAGAGTTACGGGGAGGAGATGCGGGTAGGACAGTCACTGGAGCGGGAGGCAAAACAGAATGACCACGACTGGTTGCAAGGTCAGTGATTGAGGAAACGAGAGAGGTGACGTGGCTCAGCATGACAAGATCCTTGTCAGAAGTGTCGGCGGGAGCACTTGAGCTGCGGTTTTGGCAACTGGTGGCAGGGTCATTGCGCTTGGTTTGCTGGCGCTCCGGAAAAAAACGCTCGTCGTCAGCTGGAGGTTCCTTGTAGCTGGTAGAACCGTCAAGCTGCATCTTACAGTTAGGATGAGATTCTAGACAAATGAATTGCTGGACACACCATAGCCCGAACCCAAGCTTCAACCATGACATTGGAGCATCTTACAGCCTCTCCCGTACTATTGTTGATCCAGGTGATGGTATTACCGTCCTCGTCACCCCATTCCTTTGCTATCAATTGTCGAAATTTGACGGCGCGCTGCTCCTCTGCGCTCAGACCTTGATCATCCTGCGAACACATAGTCAGATGAGCTCTCAATATATATATAATAATCATACCTCTTCACCGTCTTCCTCATCTTTGTCCTCACTACCCTCGGCGGCATTACAAGTAGATTTTGCAGTCTATACATGGGACAGATCAGTACAGAAAAAATGACAGTTTACACCATACCTTGGCACCTTTTGCAATATCTTGTTGATCAACAGCGATCGTGATTGGCTTTTCAGACCCTGGCCTGCGCTGGAGAATAGCTTGTACAACCTCATCAAATTCCTCGCTGGTATCAACATCGTTGGCTTGTCCGGCCCTTGTTGAGACAGTTTAGTAAACAGTTACCTCGAGATCATAACGAAAAGAAAAAAGATATATACTTTTGAGGGGGGACTTGCACTCTGATTTTATATCGACGCGAATCAGAGACTTTGTACGTCTTATCAAGCCCAAATTTGACAAGGATTGCACCCAGAAAGTCAAGATAGTTCGACTCAGCTTCAGAGTCGAACGTGAACTTCATCGATTTGGTGGTTTTCTGAGAGTCTTTCTTCAACACTGTCTTCTTTTTCACGCCTTTACCCCGGGGAGTGGCAGTATAAGTAACCAGCTGCAGAGTACACGAGGCGTTGTGGCTGGTTTTGCTGAATTCTTTGTTGTCTGAGTCGGACATGGCGGTGGTTGTAAGCGGAAGAGGCAAGTCGTGAGAAATTTTGAAATTTTCATTTTCCGCAGAATTACAAATTCGGCTGTAAGTACTTTCCAAATTTGGGATAGCTATTTCCGGAGCCACGGCTCGCCGAAAAATTGAATAAAATCAGATGGAAAAATCAATTTGACAGACCCCAATGTGACATGCGACAGGCGATTTTTTTTTGACATTTCAAGCCCTTGTGACGTGTGACTGTCGTATTGAACAAAATGGGACAGTATATCATTTCCTTTCACACCTTTAAACTGTTATTATCTGAACCTAAATCTCCATCTACTCCTGCTCTTTGGAGGTTGATAGCGTGATTCTGGTCCGGGGGTAGAGTGAGGTTGGGAATCCTGAAACTGGTTTAGTCTAAAATGCGATCACTGAGCGGAGTTTCCTCATACAAACAGCCAGAGATTGTTTTTTCTCGAAACATGATCACTGTTATCAAATTCGAAACCTAGAACAGCTTACAAACAAACCTTATAAGCAAGACTTTAGCGCAGAGAAACCTTTCCCATCTAATCTCGTTGACGGAAATTCACCGTCAGACAACAGGTTCACCCCCAGCGACGAGCTGTGCTCGCAACAATAAACAATCCTCCCTTGCCGTAATTTTGCTCTACTGCCATCAGTTACAGCTGCGGCAAAAATTCGAAAACTAGAACAGCTTGCAATCAAACCTTATAAGCAAGATTTTAGTTCCATCTAATCTCGTCGACGGAGATCCAGAGACAAGAGATGAAAGAACAGAAAACAATTTGGATTCCGAGGACCACGCAGCGAGTTATTTTGAATGTCCCATTTATCATCGCAAAAACTTTTACAATTCAATATCAGAGTCTAAATCCTCCGTTGGCTTGAACTTGCCTGAGCATCAGTTTATCCCCCCCTTCTGGCAGCAATTCTTCTGTGCGAGCAAATCGGATGGTCCTGGACCTAATTATATTCATATCATTGTTCGTTAAGCTTGTATCCAAAAAATGGAAGAAAGTAGACTAAAAAAAGCTTTACAGTCGAATCGGATCTTTGCTCACTGCATACTGTCATATCTATGTAGTGAATGCGCAGTCCTGGGATGGTACCGTATAGATGGTATCGCCGCAAGCGGTGAGGGCCAATACAACATTTATACAAAAAAAAAAACTGAGCTGCATGTTCAACTCCAAACATCAGGCTGCACCAGGCTTGTGCTTGTCAAAATCATGGCCCGAGCCCAAAACCTCAGCCCGTGCCTTTTATCTAATATAAAAGCCTAAGATCCTGGGTTGTTGTTAGTAAAAAACAGCACCTACCATGTACAATGAATACCATAAGGCATAAACATATACATTGGACAAGAAGAGTAATATACTATCTTGATCCATTCTTTTATATGTGGGTGGGCAAACTTCACCCCATTGTACTCAGCATTTTCATATTCCAGTAGCTTGACAACTTATTGTTAGCGACCGTACTCAACTACTGAGATATAGCAGCCAGGGCCCTCAGTAAAGCGTCAAGTCAGGTGTCACAGAGAGGTCAAGACTAATGAGGATTGATTGCAAGAGGAGAGAGTACAGGAGAATAAACGAGATCGAAGCTGAAGAACTACTGCTAAAACGGTCCACTATATATACTGTTGAGCTGTGGCTGCGCCTAAGCCCTTGACCCTACGTATCGCATAAGTATCGCATCGTCGTACATGCGTAAGGTAGTCGTCGAGTCGATGGTAAGTAATAAGCGATCTACAGTTCCTATGACTAAGCAATGTAATATGGATGACGTACAATAAATGAATGAAGGTCCTATCGTAGATAAGTAGAGAGATTAGCGTAATCAAGGCATGAGGTGAACACTCAAATACTATCATCGTATATGACCTCGTGACTTATCGCGTATAAGGAAAAGGAAAATGAAAAGAAAAGGAAAATCAATAGATAAAAAGGTTGTTTCGTGACACTTATCAAAATATTGTTAATTTATATACCTATTCGATGTTAAAAGCCACTGGAGCTATTATTAGAAGTTAGGAGGAGCAAAGTCAAAGACAACTCTCCTTCAGATCGTGGAAGTCGTAGTTATGGAACTTTCAGATATTTAAAACTCCTTGCAGAGCAATAAGAAACACTATGATTATATAGCGAGGGCTTGATATATCACTGTTCTAGCATATTAAAAAAACGTTGATATAGCAAGGGAGCAAAATAATAATGGGTTGATAAAAGTAAGAGATGAATTAAGATTAAAAGAAGCACCGCGCAGCGGAGATAAGCTCGGCCCAGCCGAATAAGGCGCCATGCAGTGGGAAAAAAGCCCCGCGCGGCGGGAAAAGCGCCACACAGTGGAAGGCCCTGCGCAGCGGAAGGCTCCACGCAGTGGCGGGGCGCCAGGGGTGGAAAAAAAATAAGATTTGACTTTGACAGTTTTTTTGACGTGAGAATTGATGGGATTTGCAACAGCGAAGCACATTGCTGCCTTTAATCATAGGTTGGTTGCATTATCAACAAAAAAATAATTACAAAGGTGATTGATATAAAAACAATATTTATACCCAATCGTCTTAGGTTCGAACCCGCTGGAGGGTGTTTTAGCCAGTGGAACCGACCTTGCGGCTGTTCAAAATGATATTGGGAAGAACAACAGCGCGAAAGAGTGCGTGAGAGTGATAGGTAGCGGGCGAAGGCGCCGGTACAGGAGTAGCAAGAAGAAGATAGCTGGAACCGGAGTGCTATAGAGCTAAAGAAGGATGATTCGGGAGATGTGGTGTTTCAGTTGCCGCGTTGAGCAGCTAGCATGGCGTTGAGAACAACGGGGTTTTTGCGGATGTAGAATTGGAAGGCGTCAGATGCCCACCTACTCGTGGCTTGGATTATATGTGGTGGGGCACCATCCTCAGCCATGGCCGTAGCGCCGCCCGCCCGCATTGACTGACCGCTCCAACGGGTGTCTGGTTCCACCTCGCGTAGGTGTCGTATGAACCACGATCTGGTTGGTACGGAGCCGGATGGGCCCACCCAGAGATGAGGGTGGAGTGGGAAAAGGTTGTCGCGGAGACCCAAGTAGTGTCGGAAGACGTGGAGAGCGTTTATGCCCCATTTGGGGGCAATCACTATCTTGTTGGCCTCAAATAAGCGATCGGCTTTGTGATATGGAAGCCAGAAGGAATAGAAGGGGGTTTCAATTGAGACGGAGTCGCGTGCAATGACCTTGCGGAAATTGCGAATATCGGGGTTGTCTGGGAGGGTGAGTTCGCCGAGTCTGAGTAGGGCGCATGTGCCCGTAATCAGCATTGCCGCAAATAGTACGTCCTCGTAGGGTGATTGAGGGGAGAGTGATTGCTCAACTTTGAGTAAGTGGTTCCTCGAAAGTGGTAGTTTCCTCCGAACGGCCTTACTGCGTAGTTTTTTCATCCCGGTGAGTGTCTTCTTAACAAGGGCTGATTGGCGGTTCTTCCGAGCATCGAGGAAGAAAACTTCGAGTTGGTCGCATATTCCCGAGAGGTACGTCCCCACTGAGCGGGGCTCAATGTGATGGGACATGTAAACTACAAAGAAAGAGAGGGTGTCGGGGGTGGGATCGATGGGGAGATTGTGCATTGTGCAGAATGCGATGTAAGAATTCAGATGTGAGTTGTACCAAGCACGACATGTTGCATCACACAAAGACTCCTTACAGTATGACAATATCAGATATTCGGCACATGTTCAGTGGGCAGCTATTACCGAGGAGCACTCTGAGACACATTCGGAGCACAAAGGGATGGAGGATCCTTCCCATCTGTTTGACAATGGCCAAACAAACAGTTTGATTGATGTGCAAGAACCTTCTGAAGACATCAGAAGGGAAGATCGAAGTATTGAGGGGGAGCCTCAGCGGGAAGACAAAAAGGGCAGAAAGAACTGGCCCATGATGTTGGGGTGATACAGAACAACAAGAAATCCTCTGAAACAACCATGTTCAAGCCCTCCTTTAATTCTGAAGAGGAAGAAGAAGAAGAAGAAGAAGAAGAAGAAGAGGACGAGGACGAGGATGAGAATGATCAAGCAAAGAATCATGGTGGTCGTCTATCCAAGCAGCTCATGGACCGCCTCAATCAGCTTGAGGCTGATTATAGACATTCTGTCGAGTCTGTGGCAAAGGAGTATGGCAAAAGTAGTAAAGCATGCTTTGCATATCTAAACACCACTTCACAAGCACCACGTACTATCAACAGATTCAATGCTTTTAAGGCCCATCATTCAGCATTGGTACGTTCCAAAAATGAAGATGGTAAGTTTTTCTTTCTTCATTTACGTGGCAATTCTGATAAAAGATATAGAATCCCTAAAAGAATATAATACATATCTTCGACATCAATACCACGAAACTTTACAATCCCGACTTTCTGATACAGAAATCAACGATCCTGCTGCTAGAAGCCGAGCACTTCAGCCAGAACTTGACTGGTATCGGGCTCAAGTCCAGGGCTTTTTGCAAACTGGCACAGAATCAGGGAAGATTAGGGGAAACCTACGACAAATGATGAAGCCCATCATGCACGTGGTATGGACTCAATTGAATTTCTTTGAACTTCACTCACAACTTTCTAGGGTAAACAGCTTAGTAGTGTATCTAACTACCACTTGATTGGCTGGTTGATCAACACCGACACTGACTCCAGAGGTCGGAGTGTTAGCGCTTACTTTGCTTCTACCGAAACTGCCAAATTAGTCAAAGAACAATATGCAGCTTGCATGGATAGCCAGATTCGGGACTTGGAATCCATGTTCCGACTTGTTGAGATGAGTCAACGTTGCATTGATGCCAGTGTTGCCGCGGTTCGGTCCTTGAACCTGGACCTGAACCGAGGTTCAGGTGCAAGGTTCAAAATTTTTTGAACTGAACCTCAGGTTCAGGTTCGAGGTTCAGGCTACTGAAGAACCTGAGTTCAAGGTCCAAAGTCATTTTGAACATTGTGAACCTTAAACCTCTAACATATGTGGCCGCTGTTTTTTTTTGCCCTAGCCGACAGTGCAGTGTCTTCAAATTTGTTTTTCCTCCACTTTTAAGCTGCAGGGTAAATAGTTTGCATGTACTGAAAGTATTTATTATGCCCTTACCTTAAATTGATCCAACTGAAACCCATCATTTTGCATAATCTCTGATAAGATAAGATTTTCAATCTATAAACGCAACTACAGTCTACACTGATTACAGCCATTTTAGCCATTTTAACCTTTGCTCTGAGTCCATGCTTCAGTAAAATTTCAGCAGAAACCCAATCAATAGAAAATTTGCTGTTCAAGGGTGAGTTGGCTCTCTGAATATCAAAATAGTCAGCTCAGCCTACCAGGATGATAATGGTCCAAATACTGTGGCAAAAGCAGAAGCCTGGCATCGTGTAGATGTCAGTTTTGACTTTGTAAAATTAATGAAATCAGTTTCTCTAGATTTTGCGGTTCGAACCGGGTTTGACCCGAGCAAACCCTGGACCTGGACCTCCGAACCTGGACCTTAGGTTCAGGTGCAAGGTTCGGAAATTTTTGAACCGAACCTCAGGTTCAGGTTCGGGGTTCAGAACAATTAGCAGGTTCACGGACCGGACCGAACCGCGGCAACACTGATTGATGCAGACCTTGCAAAGCTTGTCTCAGCCTGTGCGGCACGTGAGAAGGAGCAACTCAATGACTGGCATCGCCGTATTCTGGGTAACATGTTCAAATATGATATCAGTGTGTTTTTTGTTATCAACGAGTTAAGTATTTACACTGAAATTAACAACAGAAGCGGTAATGCGCATGGATTCAACTATAAATCTCAACACCTTTCTTGAACGATCTTACAAGCACCATCTCCGCATTGTTGACTGGCCAGAAAATGTTCCTTTTCCAAAATTCAATGCTGAAAATGTCAAATCACTCAAAGTACCCGCACTTCGTGCAATAGTTGAACCGCGGAAGGCAAAAATGGAGTATGATTACCGTTTGCAATGTGGAACTCTTCCCCCAAACAATGCTCCACCTCAAGATCGTTACTTTTGCATAGTAGAGTGGGATGCCGGTTTGTGGTTTTGATTTATCTATCTTCATGCAAAACTGAGAGCTTCCTTAATTTAGATGAAAAAGCTCTTGAGCTTGAAGATCAAGGAATGGTTCCCCTTGTTATGAACATTAAAGGTGATGTTGTCATCACTGTTGGGGACGTTGAGCCCTGGAAACAGGCTGTCAACATTGCAGTGACATCAGCTCCATTATATGATGACGAGGACAATGACTCTGGCAACAGCAACAACAACAGCGGCGGTACAGTGAAATGGCCTAGCCAAAATTCAAGTTCCTCAATGTCCCACCTTCAAGCCTTGAAAGTGAAAGCACTTCTTCGTCAACCTCCCCCCCCGCCAATTCAAGTGAAGGTGTGTTTTGTAATTGAAAAGTTCTAGCAGTGGCTATGCTAAATATGGTCCTCTAGGGGGCTATTGCTACCAGTGCCGCTTCATTAAAACAAGGGAGCCAAGGACCACATCCTATGCTCCACAAGGTACCAAGACTTTGTCCTGAAGATACATTTTGCACTTACAACTCAAGGTCAGGCCTATACCAGAACTGCAGTGAATTCAGTAGCAGGTCCTTCCGGACTACAATATACAGTACCAAATAAGGTATTGATTTCTCAGTTTAGTAAAATATTTGATGCTCACATCTTGTGTTAGACCCGTACAATAGATACAGATAATGCAGTTGCAATTCCTGGGCAACTAGCTGCTTGGAATGCTCCCTGGACCTCAAGGTCTATTCCGTCAAAAAGGAGCCATGTTAACATGGAGAATGATGAAGATTATGTCACAGATTCGGATGAAGTAGTGTTGAAGAGGCCTCGAACAGTATTCTAGGATGATGATATATGTATATATAAATGGAGGCTCAAAGGACACGATCAATGCCAGTTTTATTTCAACTATCAAAACTAAACCTAGTATCCTTGGCTGTGCATTATTGAATTGGCTCAGAATTTCCTAGTAGAGGGATTCCCTGATAGAGGGATTCCCTGATCGAGGGATTCCTTGTTAGAGGGATTCCCTGATCGAGGGATTCCCTGTTAAAGGGATTCCCTGATCGAGGGATTCCTTGTTAGAGGGATTCCCTGATCGAGGGATTCCCTGTTAAAGGGATTCCCTGATCGAGGGATTCCTTGTTAGAGGATTCCCTGATCGAGGGATTCCTTGTTAGAGGGATTCCCTGATCGAGGAATTCCTTGTTAGAGGGATTCCTTGTTAGAGGGATTCCCTGATAGAGGGATTCCTTGTTAGAGGGATTCCCTGATAGATGGATTCCCTGATAGATGGATTCCTTGTTAGAGGGATTCCCTGATAGGCAGTTTCCCAATCGGGGTCCTGAACAAAAAGCGCCAAGCAATCATGATAGTCCCAGGGTTGTAATAAATTGCAGAGCACTTGAAGTATAAGAATTTTACACTTGTGAGTCTCTCTGATGAGTTTGGAATCATACATATATCAGTATTTGCATCTGCAATAGTACTATCTGCCTTACCCTTACCCCTTTTGTACACCTTTATACTATTTCAGTATGAGATGTGTATACTAAGTACCAATGGAAAACCAAACTAATAGTTTCTATATTTTCAGACAACTATTTCCGGACAATATGCCAACAGTTGTGGTACTGGAGGGATTCCCTGGAAGAGGGATTCCCTGATAGAGGGATTCCCTATCAGAGGTACTGGAGGGATTCCCTGGAAGAGGGATTCCCTGATCAGAAGAGGGATTCCCTATCAGAGGTACTGGAGGGATTCCCTGATCAGAAGAGGGATTCCCTACAGCTGCCAGGGAATCCCTCACCAGGGAAGTCCTGTGGATTTTGATCTTGTTAGCCAGGAATTTGTCAACTTAAACCTAGGTAAGTTGATATATTTTGGGGTTGCCTGAAGTGCAGATCCCCTAAGTGGCAACTTTGATAATGAACTGGTAGACATGCTGGAGTTCAATTGAACAAGATGTGACACTCTCGAGTTTTCTAAATTGAATAGCTCTCTAAGTCCTGAGTAGTCAATGAACTTGTTTCTCAAATGAGAATTTTGCGAAACAATTCTGGTAGGCTTTATAGGCCTTGGAAAGGTACTTGTAAAAGCTTCTCCTTGATCAGAGATATGCTCCTCCAAATCACTTCCCTCAGAAACTTGTCTCTGGTTTTCAACTCGACTTGATTCCAAAGATGATGAAGGCGCCAGATGCAAAGTTAGAATTTGCAACAGGATTAACAACAACTTCTGGATTCTTTCTCTGTCTAACTCTCCTCCCTGCACTCTTTCTGGCTCTTGCTACTTGTCTTTCTTTGAAAGCCTCTGTAGCTTTTTGGGTAGCGGGTCTAGAAAAACTCCGCTGAATTTTTGGTAGAGTAAAAAAAAGAAAAGTTTTTAAAAGGCTGATCTTAGACAGATCTTTTTGAAGTGTTGACCTTGAACAGGTCTTTTTGAGAAGTTATAAAAATCAAGTCAAAATCTGTTACCCCTCGCGGTGGGCTCCAGATGATGTGCTGAGTGCGATGGTGAAAGCAAAAACCAACACCAAACACATACAATACTAAGTTCAAAGGGTAAACAGTTGACTTGGAAATTTATACTTTTAAAAGTAACAGAGGGGGGCGGGTAGTAGTTGTAGAGTTTTTATGAAAACACAAGTTTCCAATGACCAAAATATACCAAGTTCAACAAATCCACAAAACACACAACCAAAACACAAAACACAAGTTATAAGTAAAACACCAAACTGTTCTGAGCACTGACACCAAACACCAACTGGACTTTAACAACTGCACCAGAAGCCAATAGACAATCCCTATTTACTAGAGCACTAGTCAAATGAGGGGGGAATCCACTGCTTGTCCTTTTCCTTCATTTCCCTTCTCCTTATATACATTCTGAGTGGTCCCAAAAAGGTATGTTTGAATGGTATAATAATCTACTTGGGTCCCATTGAAACTGAAACAGCCTCATGCATCCACACTGGTCTAGAAGACCCAGAGTTAATATATTTAGGATCCAGACCTCGTCACGGCAACCGGAATGCATCCGACAATTCCGAAAGGTCCACTGATAGTGATCAATTGAATTAAGTGCTACGGCAACGCGTCGATCCCGTCCGTTTGGCTTTTATATTGATAATAGAAATACTTTTTATAGACTTGTAATGTCTCTGGATGAGGAGCTGTAGGCTCGAAAAAAAGGATATGTATGACTTCAGTCATATCAGCGTTTGGGCCAACCTTTCCTCCTGGATATCGTTGTTGACTCCCAGTTGCTCCAATAGTGATGGGCGCATATCCTGCGGGGGGTTGTGGATGCCCAGCCGCTCCATGAACGAAGGGCGGGTTGCCTGCCTGGAGTCGCTGAGGCTGTCCGGCTGTTCCACCAAGGTGGTTGGCATTGCCGGTTGACTGTCCGTGGTTTCCCGCAGGTCCATTGAGTAAGTTTTGAATCGAGACTCTCTCTGCTTGGTTGGGAATACATGATGCGCCAGATTGCACTGCTTGATCCCTTCGACGTTCGAAGTTATTGATAATGTCCGTCCATGGTTGGAGTGTCTCTTCGAAGCTGCCAATGACCTGGAAGACTCGGAAGTACTGGGTGAGGAAACGGTCGAGAGCCGCTCGAGCAATGTCGGGCGAGATCTGTCCGTCAACGCATTTGTCGACAATGGACTGGAGCTTTTGTTTAACGTCTCTACGCTCTTGGTCGGTGCTCCAGTTGATTGGTGGTAAGAATGGGACGTGAGGCAATACCCGCCCAGAAACGTTCCCGGCTCCGACTCCATTTTGGTTTGGCATGCGTACTTTCTGACCTTTTTCGTTGATTCACAAGATGGCACAGAGTGCAAGGTGACAAAAAAGACTAGTACGACGAACAGAGAGAAAAATACAAGAGAATATGAGATATGTATTGTGTCGTATAGACTTTGACATACCTAGTACGACGAACAGAGAGAAAAAGCAAGGGAAACAAAATAATACTGCGTGCTCTAGTACTGTAGGGCGCGTGAGACAAACAACGGCGTATATACATCAACGTGAAACAGTCAAACGTGCGCTAGAAGCCCATGGTTTGCGTACGGGGAGGTGGTCTAGGCCCCCTTTGCACAGCGGTCACTGAAGGGTGTCGTAGCCTGTTGCTCCAAAGATGCAGAGAGGATCTAGGTTGGAACACTTCAGTGGTGTGGAAGGGCACTGGACGCTAAAACTCACCTGGACTATTAGTCTTGCGTAAACCGAGTTTAAGCTCGAAATATCTTTGTCGTACGCTCTGCAGAGTCAGGACTCCGTCGGGACTCGGAAGCGTTTTAAAAGTTGCAAAGACTCATTTCGACGTGATTAGCTCAATTCACGGATAGTGATGTGCAGGGTCAGGTCATGACCCTTTGACCCAACCTGACCACGCTCGGGTCGACCCGACCCGACCCGACCCTCTAGATGGGTCAGTAGGGGTCAAGGGTTGGGGTTGGAACTTTTCCGACCCATGACCAGAGGGTCTGACCCCTCTGACCCATGTGGCATGCTCCGTGCAAGCAAGTGCAAATGACACAAGCTAGTGGTCATCATGATGCGGGCCAGAGCAAATGATCCGAATCAGAGGTAATCATGATGCGTAAAAGATTAACTTGCAACGACTTGGAGCTGTATGGACTGCAATTGCATTGGACATGCTTTCAATCATGGCCAGTTCTGTTTCCAGTGAGCGCTCATTCTCAGCCGGAGGTATCACAATTACAAAGCTACGGAATCGTCTTCGTGGCGACATTGTTGAAGCTATTCAGGTTATAAAATTGACTTATCGAGATACAGTTGATTTCAAAGAGCAGGGTCCGAGTATGGCAACAGAGGTGCAAATAGACAAGGACAATGCCGAGGAGGAGGAGAATATGAAGGATGTCAAAACACAGGGCGACTGGGTTATTGAGCTTGACGATGAATGTTATGAAACCGAGCCTACTGTATAGAGTATACATTTGACCTGGTCACTTCCATCGAAATTCTTCTTAGAAATTTTGCTGGGTCGACCCAGATATGACCCTGACCCGACCTTGAAGCTTGGGTCATGGTCAGAACAATGGTTGACCTTGACCCATCCGACCCCGACCCAAACCCTGGGTCTCCGACCCGACCCGACCCTGCACATCACTATTCACGGATTCTGGACAGGTTACTATGCTAGATAAGTACAAGGAAGTTCGGGAATAATTGGTAAACTTCGCCGGTAGCTCCGCTGTAGGGTGGAATGATGAAATGTTAAAGTCTATGTATTTTTCTCCTCTCTTACGGTCCGAATCGGAATTTGCCCTCGATCTATCGAAGAAAAAAGAAAAGGTTTTTGGTTTTGGTTTAATTGGGAAATGTGCGGGGAGCACATGGACTTGAACGAATTCATACCTGGGTTTCTAGGTTCCTCGGATCATGCGTCCGTGGCCCGTCTCACTGAGAGGAAACGGTTCTTTGCTTATACCTTTTCTGATGACTCTCCCGCAAAAAGAGACAAAAAACCAAAAAAAACCAGGTTTCACCCCGATTTTTTCACATCCTCACGCAGCTAATGAATGGATTGCTACTTTCTTCAAACCCTCAAATTTCTATCTCCGCTAAAGTCTCGACTCTAGGGAACAGATGTCCACCAAATCAACAAAATTGAAAACACCATGAGATAAAATTTCTTTTCAAGGAAGCACGTCCTGGGAGCTGCTTACTTCAGCCTATTTTCTTTTTACATATATTCTTTCAAGAGCCCAACGAACGGGCAACACAAGTATACATTTGCGTCAAACTCTTAGAGGTTTCTCCAACCCCGGAAACCCTCCCTTCTGGTTTGGTGAAGCGATCCGTTGCTGTTCAATATCCGTTGAAAGCTCGCAAATACAGTAACGGTGTATGAGTGAATAACCTCACTTCCTCCCGCTCCTAGTATAACTTCGGTCATGCGCCTAACTTCTATCCAAGCTCAGCGCTGTTATCGTACCTCTTGAACCTCAATCGAGCTCGACGCACTTTTCGAACCTCCGCTTTTTCTCTCCTCCGCTGCCGCCTTATCTTCATCGCGTTGATACTGCTGCTTTCAAAATTCCATCCATAGGCGCTGATCTTGCGTTTTTCTTCCCTTGTCTTCAAGTTTATGAATGCTGAGAGGGGAAGGAGGCGGTGAAGATTCATGTGCATGAGGCGCAGGATGAAATGAAAGACTTTCAAATTAAAGCATACCCTGCTAAACCGGTCATTGGTGCTACACCGGGCATTGGTCTCGTCTGGGTGTCTGCTCAGTGCTTGGTGTTCTCAAGATAGCTTGATCAAGCTATCTTGAGAAATCAGCAACGAAGCTGATGGACTCTGGAGGCGAGTAAAACCAGTCAACATACAGTTGCGATACGTGTACAACTTGTTCATCTTGCGCACCTTCTCTAGTTACACTGCACACCGATTTTCTGATTAAGCCGAACACCGATTTTGATCGAAACTGCACACCTTTTTTGATTAAACTGTTGACCCCACGGGTCGGCATGACCTGAACTTCGAATTTTCCTCACTGATGATCTACAACTGCTGTACAACTGCACAGTATTGATTCCGTCTGGAATAGATCTGAGACCGTAGATCATACAACTCTGATATTACGGGGATCCAATTTGAGGGCCGGCCGGAGTTGTTTTTGTCTGCTTGGACCCGAATTACCGCCTCCGTCTAGTTGACACTTGTCCGCTACTGGAGGAACGAAAAGGACATTATGAATGGAGAGCCCTGGCACCCCCACAGAATAGAAATCGGAAAAACTTACAATTTGAAAACTGTTGAAACATGGAAAAGATGAACAATGCAGGATACGATTATAGGACTTAGAGCAAGTTGTAATTCCTTGTAAGATACCATCAGATCATAGATGGGTAATATAGATGTAATAGCAATAAAGCTGTGTGTGCGATCTAAAGTTTCTGTGGATAACAAAAGTTGAATCTGAAATTAATGTAGAGTGGGAAGATGTAGGTAAGTAATATATGGGTGAAAGACGCTGTGTGGGCGATGGAAAGTTGTTGTGGACAGCAAAAGTTGAATCTGAAACTGAAGTGGAGTGGGAACATGTAGGTAAATAATATACAGAAAGATCGGGTCCTCAAACATTAGAAACATTATTATCAACAGCATGCCTAATACATATAAGCCCGAATTCACGGGAAGCTTTATTCTATAGTCTATTTCTCTCCCACTTGAATATCCATGAATAGCACTGAGCTTGAAGAACAAAATTCCTGGTAAGCTCATTTCAACAATTTCCTGTGAAAGTCATTCAGTATGGTTGGTATACAGGGTGCTTGCCAACTATGCATTTGCTGCTTCCGCAGGTGTTCAAGGCTTTTCAATCCAAGAACTGAATATTGAATACTAGAATTTTTGCAGCGTTGTGGATTGCAGATTTTATTGCAACCCTACCTACAGAGATACGCACAATGTGGTTGAAAAAACCCACAGGAACATCGGTCCTGTTTATCTTGAACCGATACTCTTTTTTACTGTTCCTATTCATGGAGCTCGTTGCAATCACACCGGGAAACAGTACAGATCGGGGGTGTGTTGCATCTCTGAGTTACTTCTATTTATCTAACCCTTTCAAATCAGGTGCCAGATACTTTTTAATTCTTCTGATGTGCTGGAGATTCTCTCAGTTGTGATGACCAGTGGTAGGAATAGTCCATTGATTACTGCAGTGATGACCTTGAATTTGGCTAGCTCTTTTTACTTTAAGGGTCTATGCAATCTACAACAAGAGCCGTATTATTCTTGTGGTATCTGCCCTTCTCATAACTTTGAGATTGTTCACGGATGCAGTGGTAGTTTTTCAACAACTCTGATGAATTGACTTACCTACTGAGCTCGCCTGATTTTCTATCTAGTTTTTGATATTTTCCCCAGGTTATTCTACATCCGGTTCCGCATTTCAGAAGTTTTCAAGATGTGAAGTGCAATTCAAAGATACACTTTTATTTGATAAGTAAGTGGCTCCGAGTCAAACAAAACCAAAAAAGCTAAGGTGTTGGCAACCAATCAACACATTGTCTAGATGTGAGTAAAATTAAAAATTAAAAGTTATTGATTCTCATATATATAGTCCTCCTATCCAATCTATCACAGGTTGCCACTCCATGCATTGCTTTGGCATTTGATGCTTTTATATTTGCGCTGACCATACAAAGGACTATTCGCCATGCCATATCAATGCAAAGATTAGGACAAGCTAGTGTTACACAGGTGGTCTTGATTGATGGTACACATTTGTTAAACTCCTGGATTGAATCTGACTGCATCACCATATTATTGACTCTAGGTGTCCTCTATTTCCTGTATGTCTTGCACGACACCCTTGACTCTTGCAGTATGAGTATAAACGACCCACTTCTCCAGGATCATGATTGTAGTGGTAGTCATTGAGGTCATATATAGTCTGGTAAAGCGGAACTTGAAAAAACATGCTAATGAAAGTTCACACATTGTCTTTAGACGTCGCTCTTCACTGGCATCAATGTATGTACCAATTGATTGCCCTTATGCACTTGCTTTCTCTACTACTCTTGTCACTCATGTTCAGATATCAACTATCTGGACCTTTATTATTCCGATTTCTAATATGTGGGTGACAAGCTTTACCCATTATACTCAGTATCTTATGTGCCAGTAGCTTGCCGAATATCCTGATCAGTCGACTTGTTCTCAACTTGCGCACCTTTTCCTCATTGGAAGAGACAAGGAGTCAAACAATTACCACAATTTCGGGATTGACTTTTGCTACAAATAGGATTTTAGGAAATATTGGAGCCCCAATGCAATCTGGGGATATGGAACAGGAAGAGGAGGATGTTGAAGAGTAGCAGTGAAAGCCGTGAGTTGTGACTCGAATGGTTTAACCATAATCGTTGAATTAATGAATACAGCTCATAGAAATATTGCTAATTTATATATCCCCTCAATGTTAACAGTCGCTGGAGCCGTTATTACGAGTCGGGTTGGCAGTCATTACAATGTTTTCGTATTTATATTTGGAAATAATGTTCCATCATCAACACTTTAAACTTCTGGATCTGCTCCGAGTCTTGAAACTTGCCGCATTGACCGCTCTCCTAACCCCATACAAGTCATTAGAATGTTTTCGTATTTATATTTGGAAATAATGTTCCATCATCAACACTTTAAACTTCTGGATCTGCTCCGAGTCTTGAAACTTGCCGCATTGACCGCTCACCTAACCCCATACAAAAAGTTTCTACTTCCGGTCAGGTTCCAAGTGGCTCCGTGCTGCTCTCTATGCGTTACGTCCTTGACCCCAGCCCCTACCCCGAAACCCAAGACAAAAAGAAGAAGAAATCTGCGAAGAATAACGCCTTGAACTCTTCCGTAACATATCGCAATAACAAAGAAGGTGGTGCAAGTACAAAATTAATTGCTCAAAAATGGGGTCCGTCAATCGTAGCCTCCGATTTTTTCAGGATTCTCAAATTTAATCAGACAAATCAACACTGAGACGCGACACCGTCACCTAGCCGTATACTCTTTCGGGGCATTCGAACCTTCTTCCTCATTCGCTGGTTTGAAGCCTGCGGCGACACGTTCGAGGTTCTTTTGCAGGAGTACGGATGGGGCAGTCATTGGGAGTAGGCTGGTCAAGACATTGAGGAAGGTCAGGGAATCGATGTTGCTGGTGGTTTGACCGGAAAGAGGAGCACGGACAAGCTAGCGGGGATACATTGCAGATCATGATCAGCGTAAATGAAAACAATTTTTTCGAAGACGCGTACTGGATTTCCCCTTACTCTCTCTCCGTAGAATCCAACGCTGAATGGACCTTTCGTTGACACGTTCACGTTGCCATCGCACAGATTGAACTAGTTCGCATGCGTGTTGAGTCGGAGGAGGATAGCCATGGGCATGAAAGATCCGTAGTAATTTCGAGGCACAATTTTGGTCGAATCTATCCAGTGTTTGAGACTAGCCCGTTGCACTTCGTCGGGACCTAAAAAGATCGGATGAAAAATGCTGTGGGAAAGGGTAAGAAAAAAATCACATTTTTCGGCAAATTTGCCGAATGAGAAAGCTGCAACTGGTATCTTAGATGAATGTTTGTTGAAGTGCTAGGTCGACGTCCAGGTTGCAAGTGACCCCGTGAGTTTGGCTGACCGTGAGCACCTTGACCCCGTGAGTGGATATCGGACCGATTTGAAAATCACTGCCGCCGAGCCCGTGACGAAGACCTACCGTTTCTCTACGAACACACCACAACCCTTCCCCCCCTTCAATTTTCTTACTCAGAACCACTTCAGGCAACCCCAAAATATATCAACTTACATAGGTTTAAGTTGACAAATTCCTGGCTAACAAGATTAAAATCCACAGGACTTCCCTGGTGAGGGATTCCCTGGCAGCTGTAGGGAATCCCTCTTCTGATCAGGGAATCCCTCTTCTGATCAGGGGATCCCTCTTCCAGGGATTCCCTCCAGTACCACAACTGTTGGCATATTGTCCGGAAATAGTTGTCTGAAAATATAGAAACAATTAGTTTGGTTTTCCATTGGTACTTAGTACACACATCTCATATTGAAATAGTATAAAGGTGTACAAAAGGGGTAAGGGTAAGGCAGATAGTATTGCAGATGCAATTACTGATATATGTATGATTCCAAACTCATCAGAGCAACTCACAAGTGGCGCTTTTTGTTCAGAACCCCTATTGGGAAGCTGCCTATCAGGGAGTCCTACTGGGAATCCCTCTGATAGGGAATCCCTCTGATAGGGAATCCCTCTATCAGGGAATCCCTCTGATAGGGAATCCCTCTATCAGGGAATCCCTCTGATAGGGAATCCCTCTATCAGGGAGTCCCTCTGATAGGGAATCCCTCTGATAGGGAATCCCTCTATCAGGGAGTCCCTCTGATAGGGAATCCCTCTGATAGGGAATCCCTCTATCAGGGAGTCCCTCTGATAGGGAATCCCTCTGATAGGGAATCCCTCTATCAGGGACTCCCTCTATCAGGGACTCCCTCTGATAGGGAATCTCTCTGATAGGGAATCCCTCTATCAGGAACTCCCTCTATCAGGGACTCCCTCTGATAGGGAATCTCTCTGATAGGGAATCCCTCTATCAGGGACTCCCTCTATCAGGGACTCCCTCTGATAGGGAATCTCTCTGATAGGGAATCCCTCTAATGGTTTTGAAATGTCACTCTAATGTAGCATTCCATGGATGATTCATTGTATCTAACTATCAAGATTTGAATATACATTCAACTCTATATTGTTATCAGATCCCACCAGTGCATCTATTTGTTCAACTATACCAATGTCAAACACATCCTCATCCAAGCTCTCAGATTCATCAGATAGATCACTGTCTTGGTGATTTATCCCAAAGTCTGGTTCTAAACAGTTGTCCTTTTTGCTTACCCACTCCGCAGCCATTTCTGCTTCTCGGGCTTGAAGTTCAAGCACAGATGGAACCCATTCATCCAGATTACAAAGGGAAGGTCATGTATCAAGTGCCTGGCTCCATACAACGCAAAGAGTGCAAAGATGAGTCTTCCATTCATTTAGGAAACATAGAAGCTCCTCATTGCCTTGTATAAAATAACATGAGTACTTGCTTCATGCTGCAGCAGTATCTACTCGCCTTCTTCACTTCCAACAGCCTTTATAGCATATACAACTATCTTCCATTCCTCAGCCATCCATTCCCGCATTGCTCGGCGCTCATATCCTGAATAAAGTTTTCATTACAATAGGTGGAGGCGCAACTGCATTACGGGGAGCGCGTTTAGATTGAATAAGTGCAGCCATTTTATTGCTGAGAGTATTGTAGCCATTAGCCAAGGCTTGAATACCGGGGTCCTGTCGTTTGATTGAATCTGCTGTGTGGTCCATAATTTTACGCTCTGACAAATGTTGAGAAATGTTTGGCATGATAGATTAGCATAATGACTTGCTTACCATTATATTGTTGACGCCAAAAACTCCTTTCACCCCGATCCAATTCAAACTTCCGAGCTCGTAGCTTCTCCCGAAGACGCATCATTAGTGCTCGAGCATTCATCCGCAGTTGGATATAAGGGCTAGATACTAGGTGGTGATATGAGGACCTCCCCTCAACACCTAAGAGCTTGTTCTTGCTGGGTAAGTTCAAGCTCAATTTGTTGCAGCTTTGGCCGTAACTGCTCTAATTCAGATTCTGCTTCAACTACCCTGTACATTTCGGCAGAGATGTCGGTAAATGTATTCTCTAGCCCAGATATTTGTTGACGGAGTGTGTCGCAAGCCTTTTGCAGGCGAAGAGCTTGTTCAACTGCCACCTTCCCTGCATTCTTTGTCTGACCTGAATGTATATATTCTTAGTAAACAAATGTGTGGCCAATAAAACCATTCTTACGAGGCAATGGCCGAGTTTGAACATTCACTTGCTCTGTCCACTGAGCGGAAAGAAAGTCACGATAGTATCCGGATATTGCAATAATATCTCGAGCCTCGAGGCGCTTGGATTCGGCCTGGCGCCATTTTCAAACAATCCAGGCTGCAAGGTTCTGACTATTGTTGTAGTCAGCATGTTGAACTTGCATGTCAATGGTGTGTATATGTGAATGATACTACAAGCATATGAGAAACAAGCATAGAAAGATAGAGACCACTCACCCCACATACTCTGAGATATGCAATAAGCTTGCTGATGGAATGCCAAAATTGTTCACAGCCCTCACCATCAGAAAGTCCAAACCCTTTGCACTTTCGGGGATGATACACACACTGACATGGCCAGCCATGCCCATAAGCATGGAAGACAGAGATGCCAAATGTGATGCGGTCCAGATACTTGCTGAGAAACCCCCATTTGATACAACTTCTATGAAGAGTACATGCTATATCATAGAGAATGCCAATAGTCCAGGTCTCAGGAAGATTTTGAAAAAGTGTGTGAATAAGAGCAAGTGCATTATGCTGTCGTTCACCTGGAGAGGTCATATTCACAAGCCACAGCACGCGGTCATGTCGGCATAACATCCCCATTAGGGCAGTACAATCAAAGAACCTAGTGCTAGCCTTTTTACGAGTGCCATTTGCTGCTGTGAAACGGCTTTCGCATCCGTCAAGTACAGAGTTGGGTACTTTGAGGGATCCGATAACGCGCAGTGCGTGGGATCACAACTACCACAACCCAAAACCAAAACTAAACCCAAAAACGTGTTTAGGTAAGTTAGGACGGGTTCCGCCTTATCAATTTTATAAAGGTGCGAGTGTGCTTGTCAAAGGTTACGCGGGTTCCGCAAGAATCTATCACTTTTATCTTTTCTTTATCCACAGGAGCTAGGGCTCAACTGCTTCGGCGTTCGACTACGGTGTAGCCTAACTAGGTTTTGTATAACTTTGAATCGCTTTCAGTCAAAGTAGGGGCGCACTGGCCTTCCTAACTCAAACCAAACTCGAAACGGACTTTTGCCAGTGACGAAGGGGCTAGGGCTCAACTTCCTCGTATGGACTTTGGATAGATCGACGAAGGGGGGCAAGGGCTCAACTTCCCAACGAAGATAGGACAACTTTGGTATATACTCGGTTTAGTTCACCACAACCTGAACCGGACTAGCACAATGCGAGGGAGCTAGGGCAATCGACCTCGACTTTCCAACTTTGGTATATACTCGGTTTAGTTCACCACAACCTGAACCGGACTAGCACAATGCGAGGGAGCTAGGGCAATCGACCTCGACTTTCCAACTTTGGTATATACGCAGTCTAGTTCACCACAACCTTGACCGGGCAAATTTCGTAACTTTTCTTTTCTTTATTGGCTACACAGGAGTTTTCTCGCTGGTTTGCACTTCTCAGACGCCCACTCTGGCAGATACTGAGCAAAATATAATGTATGGTGAGATCCGCACTGGGTAATCTACAGTTAGGATACATACGTGCGGAGTATATATACTGTAAAATAATAAATAATACTAAAATCCTCAAACCCAAAATAATATTCAAGAAAATGTTGAAACGTCGACTCCACTTCCAATTCCATGTAAACCGACCACCTGGATAGTCCTTCCTAACTGGTTTTCGTAGGATCCTTCCATTTCGAGTAAGAGGTCCGACGAATCGGATGGGTAAACGGATCGGCTAACTTGTCCAGAGCAGAGTTTAGAGCGTCCTGATAATTCCTTTAACCTTCGGATATACTCCGGTTTCTCGTTCCGCAATGTAGCTCGAGTCATAACCAAGAGGGCGTCGGGATGTCGGTACCGATCCCTGTGAACTACGGCCTAACTCTTCCAACGTACTTTGAGGTACTCTCAACAATTCCCCCGTAGAGGTCTGAAGTGTTCTAGCTTCTCATTACATAGCTTTTAATGTATGTCGCATATATCGACACTTAAGCATATCATAGCATTTCATTTCTTTGGCTTTTCGTTCCGTCTGGTACGAGTACTCAGTATCATCGAATAGTATTTCGGGTGAAACCAAGTTTAGAACTCGATAAGAGCCACTGGAATAAGTGCCACGTGTCAAATAGCCTCGCAGGTCTTCGATCCCTTGATACGAAGCCAGTAACTAGCTTATATATGAGACCCTTGGCGGGTTATGGGTGAGTCTGCTAACTTCCGAGAGTTAGGACCAAGTTCTCATAAGCCATCTATATGAAGATGTGTATGGTTTACCATCAACCAAGGTAAACAGAGTTAGGACGCATGGTCCAACCCTCGAGTAATCGCACACATAGTTGCCTAACTTGTTAACTGACGACTAGGGCTCGTCTCAGCTCTCAAGTATACTTTCCTAACTTGGAAAGTCGTACTTTGGATGATTTCACGCATGTACGCAAAACAATCGCATCATCTCCCCCAAACTAAAAGTTCTGACCGTCCCCGGTCATAGCTTAACTCTGGGTTCAATTCTGTGCATCCACCTCTAAGTGCCTAGCACTATTTAAAGAGGAACTTAACACGCTTTTACTTTTCTGTGTCATCTCTTATCATATCTTGCCGAGTCCGGCCTCTTCCCATAGTACTCGCTTTGATCCCGAGACTCATATCAATCAAATTGGTTCGTCAATCAAATTGATCTCCGAGCTTATTTCCAATCGATTGTATCAGCCACTTTGGCGTCGCATTTCTCTTCAAAGAGCAGTTATAATACTGCTCTTCGCGGTATGGCTTCCTTTTAAGCACGGGATTTATTATAGATCAGATCTTGTATAAATCTGATGATGGGTTAGGGTTGGAGTTCATTATAAAGCCTGACTCGGTTGAAAATTTCGAACAAGTCTGTTCTTTCTTCTCTTTCCCCATGTCTCCCACCAAGTTCTATCTCCCTAACTCGAAGAAGACCGCCAATGAGCTCGTTGAGGCCTTGGGCTTCGAGTTCAAAGAAGACCCTCCCTTGTCTTTCTTTGACGTCGTCGACTTCGCTCCCGAAAACATCGACGCCTATCAGTACCCGTCCATTGCCACTGAAGACCCTTTCTTGGTCAGCAACGACCCTCCTTCAAGCTTTTACCCAACAAAGCTCGCCAAATGGTACAAGCCTGTCGAAGACGCAACGGGCCTAACTTATACCAAGGGCGTCGACCTCTACCGTGCCACCAATTCGATATTCCGCGCGTTCAAAAGCGTGTTTGCACAGCGAAATCGAGCGCCCGAAAAGGACTTGCATACTCGCATCGAATCGGCGTTGTCAACGGCGCGTCCTGCCCTGGTACGTTCACATTTCCTTTCATTGCTTCTTTTTAATTTTTTAATTCCTTTTTAGACTTATATGCACCAGTTCTGGGCCTCGTGCACGAACTGTCCCAATTTTGCTGTTTTGATAAAGGGCATGGCCCAGTATCTTGTCATTACTTATGGCGACTCGTCCAAAAGAATGTCGCAGCTTAAAGGCTGGAAGTACTCAGAGGAGGAGATGGAAAACCTCGAGGTAAGTTCCAAATATCTCCCTCTTCGTATCCTAACTAATATCTTTTCATTTCATTCTTGTCCAGCGAAAATTTCAGTTGTCCGACGATGAGTATCCTGACGAACCCCCGATTCCACTTGATGACGTTCACATCAAGGGCTTATCTCTATGGAATGCCATAGGAGATAGAGCTAGTGAATGGCTCACATTCCCGGGCCAAACTTCCCCTCTTGCTCGTTCTTCCAACGATTCTTCGAAGGAGGCAGAGCCAAAAGAGTCTAGGAAGTCTCCAACACCTCGTTACCCATCTCTGGATCCTTTCCAGGAAGCGGTAGCGGCGAGTTCGGTCCCCAAGAAGGTAAACGGTTCCCTTTCTTTTTCGTATATTCGCCCTAACTTATTCTTCTTTCATATAGCGGTCAAACCCCTCTGCAAGCAAGGGCAAGGGTAAAGCTCTCCCCGAGGTCCCATCAAGATCTTTAAAGCGATCCAGGAATGCCAAGGAGGAGGAGGAGGACGCCGAGGAGGAGACGGATTTAGTCTTGGACCCAGACGAGGACGAGTCCCCAAGTAAGTTCCTGATCCTAACTTGATTCCGCAAATTCTAACGATTTTCTCTTCAGAAAAACGCGTCAAATCCTCCGTTCCTACGGCAAAGTTTGTCCTTCCTTCTCATACTTCGCGTCGTACGCTGATAAGTACTCCTAGACGGCGTACCACGCGTCAGGTATAACACTTTTCTTTCTAACTTTAAAATATTTATTTCATTTCATTTTTCTTTAGCATATGTCTGGAGTCGTCATCAAGCCTGAGCCTGGGTCAAGCAAGAGACCGGCCCCTGCACCAAGAACTAAATCTCGGGTGGTTGCCGCAGCGGCTCGCAAGTCCCCTTCTCCGGCTTCATCGCCGCCGCCAGTTACGAAAGGAAAGCGAACCCGAACCAAAGCCTCGGCTGGAGTTAGGGAGAAGGTCTCGACAGGTTCTTATCGGCCTTCAACTACCCCAGTCCCGGGCTTCGCAGGTGTCGCTGTCACCACTAAAGGTGACCCCCTCTTGATTGCAGAGCAGTTCGTCCCCGAAGAAACGAACTTTGGCGACGAGCCTAACTCGAATACGGTGCGTTTTTCATTTACTTTGTCTTTTCCTAACTAATAGTTTGCTTCCATTTCTAGAACGGTCCGAAGCTTAGGACGCAAGTTGCCCATGTCAACATCGACAAACGGCTCCTTGGTGTCGGCAGTCTTGTTGGAGTTCACAGCTTCAACATGAACTACTCCGACATCCCAAAAATGGCCTATCCCCTTCCACAGGTAAGTAACTTTTCATATTCTTTTCTTTTCATCGCGTCCTAACTTAGCATTTTTAGCCAGCTCGCCTGTCGCCGTCTGGTGTCGATCAGCGATGCACTGAATGCATTCGTCTGAAGACTACCTGCAACTACGAGAAGCCACACATCCGTTGTGGGACCTGTCAGGCCAACAAGACGAAATGTCTCAAGACTTTGGACTTGGAGGCAGGGCTGCCGGTCATGAACGCCATGATCCAGCAGTTTAAAACTGCTCCCAACAGTATGTCCTTTTCTTATTCTTTTTGCATAATCATTTCCTAACTTCGTTTTTCTTCTGACTTAGATGCCCAAGCTCAATTTGAGACTGCTCGGGACGCTCGCGCCGCGCTCATGATGGCTCACAAGGCGCTTGATTCCCAAGTCAAGGCCATCGATCGCCTAACCGAACACTTCGTACAGTGTTTTGGTTCGTTCTCTGACAGCATGAGCGATCCAATGATCGTTCTCAAGAGTCTGGGATCTACCGCGGGAGACGAACCGGTGGCTCGCTTCTCTTACGAACACTTTAGCTTCCTCGCTACCGTGTTCAACTGGAATAGTCCCCTCAATTTCAGCAAGATTGAAACCGGCGACCGGACTCTCCAAGAATGGCTGGAACTTGTCCGAGATTCGCTCGACAAGGTTCCTGGGCCTTCCTCTCCCATTCCTAACTCCTTCCTAACCGCTCTACCCGATTCCTCGGCTGCTACCCTCCTAGAGGATAGCATTGCTATCGCGAGTGAATCAGTGGTAGACATCGGGATCGCGGATGCTGATGGGTCTGGGTCGAGGGACTAGTCGATCGTGTAGGCTTTTTCATAGCGCATGGGTCGAGTCGAGGGTGCCAATTTCGTGGTACCTTCGGCTCTTTGTAAATTTTCTTTTTATATTGTCTGAACGCTCTTTCAGGTATTCCTAGGTAAACGTTGCTAGGACTCCTGTTTAGAGTAAAATTTGTATTTTTACTTTGCTCCGGGTGGCTCTTTTACGAGTCATCCGAATATATAATCTTTTCTTGGACTTCCTGTGTGACCACTAAGTTAGGACGGTCCGAAACTTGTATTTCATAAGTTCCGAGTTCGTCTAACCTATCGCACTCGTTCCACATATTTTTACAGCAATATTCCTTTTCTTGTCATTTTATAGCCTTAATCATGTCCGGATAAGTAATAAAACTCTATTCCAAATGCATGATTGTGCTCGATCGCTCGGCTGTAGGTTAGGACCAATAATTGAGGGAATTTTGGAGTGTCTAGAATGTTTTGGACATTTTGTTTTTCCAAAATTTCCGGGTCTCCTCCCCCAAACTAAAGATCTCAACTGTCCTCAGTTGCGTTGGTACGACCCAAGATGATGAACTGGCTGCCTATAAAAGGTCCTAACAATTTTCCAGTTCCCCAAACTAAATCGTATCCGTTCGCGCATTATCATCTTTACTTGTCTTCATGCCAAAACCGAAATCCTATCTCGAGGAAGGAAGTTCATCCTTCTCTCCAGGGTATCAGCAAAGCTTATGACGCTCTTCATGAGCATTTCATTGCCATCAGTCGGGTTTACCCTCGACTGGAGAAGAATCCGCCTTCTCTAACGAAGCAAAAGCGTTTCCGTCCCTTTGTGGAGGAATTGTACAACGCTCTCGTGTGTAATCTTCCTTTTCATAGTTGAATCCTCGTCCTAACTTCATTTCTTTATATAACTTTTCTTAGCTTCGTTATAGGTCCTTTCTTTTGACTTTTTCTTTCTTTATAACGTTGCATTTTTCTTTATTGAACGTCGGAGTTATCAAGTAGTATTGTTATACCACCTTCGCTTAACTGGCCTAACTTAACAATAACATGCTTGTTCCGCTTATGGTCTAGAATGATTATTCCAGAACTCTAGTTTTCGTCTTCGGACGAAGCCAGTTCCTGCAATTCATCATCTGATTCACCACCGTCCAGATTAAGTTAGGCACCCTGTTGAATGCGAAGTCATCATTCCAGATGTGTTCTTCATCATCTTTATCTTCAACTAGGGCGTGCAACTGTTCTGGAGTTAGGTCGATCAAGTCGTGAATGTTCTTTGGCAGAACAATGGGTTCATTACGAGCAACATGAGGTATTACACGAAATGCGGCGACCTTCTCTTTTAAGACGGTACCATCCATTTCGGCAATAATATATGATCCTCCTTTTGTGCGACGAATTACTACCATCCGGTCCTTTGTACCGTAGATACATTTTCCGGTCTAAACTCTTTTCGATTGTAGTATTCCTAACTTGGACTAGATGTCCGGGTTTGAAATCCCAATCTTTAATAACATGCCTGTTTTTCTGTTCGAAAATCCTTAAATTTCTTCGCTTTGTTTCATCCACCCGCTCAATCATATTGAGTACAAAGGTACGATGCTTCGATAAGGCTTTGGCTTGTAAGCCAATGAGTTCTTCACGAGTTAGGACACGATTTGGTGTGTCTACTAACCATGTTGATTCAACAATATCGAATGGTAAGATAGGTTCAGCTCCAGTCACCAAGAAATACGGTGAACATCCCAGACCACGACGAGGCGTTACTCCGATCGGCCCATAAGATGTGTTTAAGGAAGTAGAACCACTTAGATACGTCTCCACTGTAGATTTGGCTAAAGCTTGCCGAATATCAAGGTGAGCCCGTTCAATCTTTCCATTGGCCTGTGAATTATAAGGGGAAATTCGAATTCCTCGAATTCCGTACTTATTTTCTAGCCAACTCAACATATTCTTCATTTGGGGTGCATTGTCCGTGACCACTTCGTCAGGACACCCCCATCTGCATATAATATCGTCGAAGAACCATTCACCCAGTGTCCTAGCATTCTCCTGTCTAAGAGCACGGGCTTCTGACCAGGATGATAATGAATCTCGGGCATGGACAATATATTTACATCCATTACTCGCAGGAGACATTACCATCGTGTCAACATGTATCTTTTGGAATAGAGACGGCGTGTGTGTCAAGTTAGGAGGCGTTTTAATTAAACGCATCTGCCTGTTTTGACATGGTACACATGAAGAAACGTACCAGTGTACGTCCTTCGCTACCTCTGGCCACCAGAATCGTTTCTCAATCAATTCTTGGGTCGCAAAGGATCCTTTATGTCCCACACTATCATGCGCTCCAAAGAGGATTCGCATTCTTTTATCTCTATCAACGACTAACTGCGGCAATCCTTCCGAAGAGTTAGGACGCCTATACAGTCTTCCTTGATCAACAAAGAATTTCTTAGCTTTTTGCATTAACTTAACCTTTTCTTTCTGCGTCATGGTGGCGAACAAATCCGAGTTAGGATCGTCATGCCACTCCTTAATCTTTGGTAACATTTCATCGTAAAGGTTGCCTAACTCCGTACGGTGTTTGACCGAATAAGGGTTTTCAGTATCAAACGCTCCATGTTCCTCTGGATATAAATCCTGAGTAAACACCGCTATAGGCATACCCGAGTCCTCATACACCTGATGCCTTTTGAACTCGAACATTCGTTCGTCGTCAACATAGGCTTGCAGGTCATCTTCAAAATCATCAATGCTTTGTGCATAGACATCCATAGTTAGGAAGCCACTTCGAGGATCAATTTTGTCTTTAAATTCATCGAAGTCGTATGGTAGTTCCTCAACCTGTTCTGCTACTGAGAACGGAATTGGTTCTCCATTATCTTCGTCATTATAGTCTTCTGGATTGATTGGAGGTCGAGCAGGTTGCCAGCCACCCGGTGTAATACGAGATAGGCCGTCAGATCCATGCTTGATTCCTTCACATGTACTAATGCAAAGTGATATTTTCGTATATCTCGATCCAGCGATTTATAGTCGCATTTGGACCGCAACTGGGGTTATCCAACATGCCTTAATATACTTGCATCGGTTTCAACAGTTAGGCGTCTACTCCCGTAAATTGGTAATAACTTGCCTCAAGGGCTAGTTTTAATCCATATAGTTCTCGCTTAGCTTGAGAGAATCGTGCCTCTCGCTCATTAGAGTTAGGGACCCGAAATAATTAAAGAATTTCTTCTTAGGATCATTTGGGTCAATTTGGTAAAAGGTACCAGCGCCTACCGCCTTGTACGAAGTATCGACAGACAGATTAACATCCCATTCATAATTGATCGGACGTAAAGCTGGAGCTTTTTGAATTCCCTCTTTAAGTAACCTCATGGCTAACTCCTGTCTCGGTCCCCATCCCAGGGAACATTACGAGTGAGTTGAGTTAAAGGTTCTGCTTTCTTTGCATAATTTCTATGAACATTCGAAGCTGACCAGCAGTCCCCAAGAATGCTCTAACATCGCTTTTATCTTTACATGCAGGCCAAGTTAGGACGACTTCTGCAATCTTATCCTCAGGTACTCGACCTTCGTAAGTGCATTTATGCCCAACTACAACGATCTCTGGTCGACATATAAAGGTTTTCGGTCCCGAGAACGTTTCCTCCAGCTACTTATACGCTGAACGACCCGGTTAAGATCTTGGAAATGTTCCCAAACGAACCTCCTAACTCCCTTATTGCCTTCCATTGTTTCAAATCCACCGTCAGGGAGCTCATACGAGTAGCTGGTCCCCTAACTGGTACATCATCAACGTATGGCCATGTTACATGCGGTATTTCTTCTCGTAAAATATATGTCATATCGTCATGAAGATAGGAACCGAATAGTCCACCCATGGGCAATTTTACCAACCGGTGTGCACCAAACGGCGTTTGAAAGGTAGTGAGGTCTCGGGATTCTTCCTCTACTTCCCTTTCGTCGTATCCACATAAACATCGAAGGTTGTTCCACAGCTTCGTCCAGCAATAGTGCCTAGCTACATCTGCAGTAGCGGAGTATGCCAGAGTGTTGAATCGTGACTTTATTCAGCGGTTCAAGACTGTGTACTAGCCTAAGTGACTTTCCATCTTTCTTCAGGACACAGAACCACTTGGAACGATAACTAGCGTTCGATGGTTCGTAAATTCCTGCATCTATCTTATCTTTAATAATTTTGCACACGTCGGCATAGATTCCAGGTGGGATCGGAAATTTCTCTCCACCCATGGCTCGTGTGCTTGAGTTGGTTATCCTAACTGGAGGGAAGAACTCTCGTTTAAAAGTTCCTCCT